>JANRGW010037104.1:7586-20856 GCA_024733675.1 Psilopsiagon aymara
ATCAGGTTGGCATCAGCCCACCTCACAAGTGTGTCAAGGTCCCTCTGGATGGCATTCCTTCCCTCCAACGTATCAACTGAATGACACATCTTGGTGTCGTCAGCAGACTTGCTGAGGGCCCACTCAATCCCACTGTCCATGTCACTGACAAAGATGTTGAACAAGACCAGTCCCAACACCGAACCCTGAGAGACACCACTCGTTACTGGTCTCCAGCTGAACATTGAGCACAACTCTTTGCATGCCGCCATCCAGCCAGTTCTTTATCCACCGAGTGGATCAAATTGATCTCTCTCCAACTTTGAGGCAAGGATGTCATGTGGGACAGTGTCAAACGCTTTGCCCAAGTACAGGTAGATGACAACAACTGCTCTACCCTTGTCCATCAGTTCCATAGCCCCATCACAGAAGGCCACCAGATTGTTCAGGCAGGATTTCCCCTCAGTGAAGCCGTGCTGGCTCTCACCAACCACCTTGTTGTTTTCATGTGCCGTAGCATGCCTTCCAGGAGAATCTGCTCCAAGATTTTGCCAGCCACAGAAGTGAGGCTGACTGCTCTGTAGTTCATCAGCTCATCCATTTTCCCCTTCTTGAAAATGGGGGGTTATATTTCCCTTTTTCCAGTCGTTGGGAGCTTCACCTGACTGCTATGATTTTTCACATATGATGGACAGTGGCTTAGCAACTTCACTTGCAGCTCCTTCATGTCCCACGGATGGATTTCATCAGATCCCATGGACTTGACTATATTCAGGTTCTTAAGATGGTCTCGAACCAGATCCTCTCCTACAGTGGGGCCAGGGTCTTCATTCTCACAGTCCCTGTGTCTGCCTTCCAAGACTTGGGTGGTGTGGTCAGAGCATTTGCCAGTGAAGACTGAGGCAATGAAGTCATTAAGAACCTCATCCTTCTCCAAATCCAGGGTAGCCAGTTCTGCCAATAGCATCTGGAGAGGACCCACGTTGTCCCTAGCCTGTCTTTTATTTGCAATGTAACTATAGAATCCCTTCCTATTGTCCTTAATATCCCTAGCCAAGTTTTATTCTAACTGGGCCTTAGCCTTCCTAACCTGGTCCCTATCTGCCCGGACAACATTCCTGTATTCTTCCCAGGCCGTCTGTCCTTGCTTCCACCTTTTATAAGCCTCTTTTTTTCTTCAAATTTTCCTCAGCAGCTCCTATGCATCGAAGGAGGTCTCCTGGCCCTCCTGCCACACTAAAGGAACGGTGTGCCCAATGCAAAGGAACAGGAAAGATCCAAAGTTATGCTTCAGGTAGTTTTCCCAACCCTGAAAGGATTCATGATTTAACTAGCAAACTGAGCTTGAAAGAATGAAATTAGTAGCATGGCTGTAGTGGTCATCAACAGTTAAAATATCATATAAAAGAGACAATAACCCATGATTTCTGATTTATCTTTGTGTCATACTACTTTGAATTTCTGGCAGGTCCTTCTTCCACCTCTGTCACATTTGGATGTGCTGATTTTTAAAGTAAGTTTTCCCAATGGACTACATTTTGATCTAAAAGGAAAATTTAATATTTGGAAAGCTATTAAATACCATTTCAATATCCTCTCCAGTGTCTATATAGATTAATTTCAGAAAACTGAATGAACCTATTTGGGAATAGGGGAGAATTTTAAAGTACTATGCAAATATCAAAAAATCTTCAAAGATCGGGGGAAAGCGTTAATATATCATACTATTAGGAAATTTGATGACAGTCACTCCTAAAATAACTAGACATTTGTCCATCATCAATGAGAATTGCATTCCTAATTGTGAAAAAGCCATCATGTTCCTTCATCTAACTTCAGCTTCAGCTCACTCTTTTAAGTAATAGTTTTCTTATGCAGATAAAGCAATATTGACTAAGCTTGGGTTGTGACGGAATTTAAATGAGCTAACAGCCCTGATGCATTTCATAATCACCTTTAAAACCAGCAAGTTTCTCTACTTCTAATATTCCAGGATATATTAGTTTATTTTCTAGATTGTCTTTTTTTCAAATCCATTTCTTAAAAATACAGTGTTTTGTCTGTGGCTAATGAAAATGAGCAATTTACTGAGTTGTTTAAATGAAAATCCAGAAACTTCTCTGTCTACGTGGCAGGTTGTTATATGAACAGAAAAGATCAGCTTGCATTATACTTATGTGACTGCTAATAAACATGCACAATATTAGCTACCTTATTTCTAGAAGTCACTCCAACACAGGCCTGATAAGTTCTTAAATCTTTGTAGAAGCTTTAAAAATTGGTGCTGGCAGGTTGGAGTCTGTTCAAGACTTACATGCAAATTACATTCTGCTACATGTAAATTTATAAACACTCCAAGAGTGATTGGTTAGGGGATTTATTGTTATTATTGAAATTTTATTTTTTTCTAACACTCAATCAGGGCCTGAAACCAGTTACTTTTTGAGGGGAGGGGATGTCACTCTTAATTTTAAATCCAATCATGAATTCATCACTACAAGTACATTTACATTTTTTATAAAAATAGATATGTGAACTGCAATGAGGCTGTTAAAAAACTGTGTTGCACATATAATGTGAATCTTTCAGTTCATAGTTTATAACTTTCTTTTTTCTGTATTTTCTAAAAATGATCTCTGAATACCTTGAGACGGCACATTGCTTTCTCAAATTGTCAATGACTGTTCTTCAGCCAAAAAAAAAGCCCCAGCTCCCAAGGGTAGGCATTTTCCCTTCATACAGTGTTTTCCACAATGAAATCGTTTTTTCTTGATAGGTATTGTGGCTAAATATATAGCAATGCAAATATTTTCCAGTCTATTCTTGTGAATGTCCAGAAATCATGGAAGTGGACTACTCAAATAGAACAATTTGTTCAGAAGTATGTACCCGCCAAGAGTCTGCTTCATTGCTGTAGTGGAAGATGAAAGGACATCTCCAAACCCAAGACCATAGAAGGGCCAGAAATTTTTCAATTCCAAAATAAGGCAGCATTTTAATGCTTTTTAAATAAACAAACAAACAATTATAGTTAGGTATCTAGTCTTTTTCACACATTTATGATACCCCTTGACAACTATGTTTTATTTTTTGCCCCTGACATCCCCAAAGTACCACTGAAACTTAAAATCCTTTGGAGTAGTCAATTTTATAACTTTTGTGCATTATCTGGTGATCAAAATTCCCCCAAATTATGTTTATATAGCTCCCAAATACAGAATTAGTGTGTTTCTTATTGATCTTAAAGAAAAGATATGCATAATAACGTCATTATTTTCCCAATTTTATGAAGGTATATGCATACACATCTATACATGGCATACGCATGGGAAATATATGCAGGGAACCCTGATTATGTTCAACTTCCCAGCACTTTTCATTTACATGATCTTGTTCTCTGATGTTTACAATCTTGCCAGATTTTAACTATTCAGCTGGTATTTTCCACACAGAGCATTTGCATAGAGAGATTTTTCCCCTCTTTGTTTCTACTGTTCTTGATATTAGTTGTTGTTATTATCCCATTGTTTATAAGCTTTTGGCCTTAGCTCTATTTAAAAATATGTGAAATGTTTGTGTGCCTGTGCACCTTGAAGAACTTGGTAGAGATGGAAAACAGCTAAGGGGATGTTCTCCCTGGGAGACATGCCTATTACTCTCTCAATGAAAATACACCCGCATTTGGGTGCTTGGATCTGCCTGTATTTCGAAGGCCAGACTGGAGCACTAAAAAGCCAGTTTGGTGCCAAGCAACTGGAAGCAAAACCTCAGAGGTCAGGAAGGGGAGTGTAAAGTGTAAAGCGGGAGAGGAAAAAAAAAAATAAGTCTCTTTGGAGAGGATTAGGACTGACTAGCCTAAAATTGGGTCCTAGGGTGGTAGGGATGCAAAGCTGTTAGGAAAGGAGTGAGCACAGGGAAATGTGGCTTGAGTGGGCAGAGAGATTGTGACAAGGAAGTTGCTTTTCAAAATGGGAAAATGCTAGGATGGACAGAAACAACAGCATGGGGCAAAAAAATTGCTCTGTGCTCAAGACAAACTCTCAATGAACAGCAATTCAGATTCTTAGTCCTCATTTCCTGAAAAGCCTGGTCCTAATTTGCCACACAGCATTGATGATGGGAGCACGCATTTCCAGCAGGATCCCTTAACAGTTACCTATTCATTATCTGACACACAGATAATGAAATTATTTTGTAAAGTGATCTATAAGGTGAAAAAATTGTGTTTAGAGAACTTTATTTACAAAAATAAAACAAAGACCAGGGGATTAAGGTCACAGGTATTGATTGTCTAAACTGGAGCAAACAATCTAAAGCACAAGGAAGTTACTTTTTTCTTTATTCCTTTACAGAGAAATCCATGCTGTGCATACTCCCATGGACTCCAGATACTGTTGCAAGAGCTCAGCAATTCAGCAAGTCACACACAACTGTCAGAAGATCTAGCTTGTATCATAAAAAGTTTGGTTTGAGTAACTACCTAGCATCAAGTTTTGTGGCAGAGGAAAGGATGCACTCCAACTCCTACATATAATGAAACAAACACCAAACAAGCAGAAGTTGTAAGCAGTTCATAACCAGATCAAGCCCATCAGCTTGCCAAAGACAGACTGCACCTCAGGAAAAGGTAGGTGATAAGTTTAGTAAAGTCAAGCTTGGAAGAAAACAATTTCTTTTTAGAAAAGGAATTGCAATGATCCATGCTAATTCTATGCATCATATGTGCCGTGCTATATCACTCAAAGGAAAGGCAAAAATACCATTACCCAAATGAGAAATTAAATGGGATATAGCTGCATAAGATGTTATGAAATATGTGGTTAACTTATAGATATTACAAGTGCAGTGACATCGGTGGCTACATTTACATGTAAATAAGAAAGCCTTAAAGCTAGTTTTGAAAAGTAATGCTGGGACTGTGGGTACTTAAATGAGTAAACATTATTGTAGTGGATTGGGTTGTGGAAATTTTTCTTCAATCACAACTCGATTGACAAGTTAAATTTTCTGGGTGACATAGAATTTTGGTACACGATGTTCATGCTGGGTACAAATAAGGCAAGTTTACAGGAGAGCTGCCTATGAAAACATAGAAACTAAAGATATTACTCCTCCTCTTTAATTACTTAATAATGACTTTTTTTGACTTTTGCTTTATTATAGGACTCAGAAGTATGCAGCATATAGATTGTCTCCCACCCTCAAGGCCCTTCTGCATACCTCCCTCTCCCCTAGCCTTGTCAACCAGCCTTTAGGAGCTGAGGATATGGGATCTCATCCGAATGAAGCTTTTTACCATCACTTACTACCTGCAAGTCAGCGGGGTGAAAAGTCTCCATGACGGTTATGCCATAGGAGATGGTTTTGGAGTGAACATAGGAGGCAGAAGAAACAGAAATGGGTGAGTATGATAAAAGGCTTTTCTGATGAACATTTCACTGTCTTTTGTTTGTTTGCTTGTTTCATTTTAACAGCATTTCCCAATGTAGCTTCCAAAGCTAATTCGTTGTGTGTTCTCTGTTTGCATGACTAGCTACAAATGAGGTATATTGTTGCGAATATGCTTTTGGATACAATTCCCTGATAAACTTCGATAAAAGACCTGTGGTATAAATAGTATCAAATGTAGTTTTCAAGCTCAAATGGGGACATATTTTGATTTCCTGCTTTGTTTTAATTTTGCGCTCATTAGGGTAAATTCTAACGCAGTGAGTTTAAGCTAATGTAGAAAACGCACCTTTAGAAGGATTGGCATGAGACCTGAGAAACCCATTGCATCCACTGCAGTTCCCATCTTCAAAATCATTTCCCATTTTCATTTGGACAGAAATCATTCAATTCTCAGAACTTCTGGTGACGTTAGAGTTATGCGGCTAAAAACACAGAGTGGGTATATCTTTATAGTCCACAAAGAAAGTGAACTGATACTGTGAAATACAATACAAATACTTCTAAATCCAATGGTGTTTTTTAGTTGTATCTATATAATATGAACTGAAAAGGCAGTACTGTTTACCTCTATCACATCTTGTAGTTTTCACATGACATCAGAAAGGGAGTAAGCTATTTTAATTGTATTTGTGGTATCTGTGAACATTTGTATTGTCTTTTGTTTAACTCTGAATTTCATGTGTCAAAATGGTTGGTTTGGAAATGCTACTGTTATCCTTTCTAGTTACTTCAGTCTTGCTTTCCTCCTAACATTTTTGTCCGGGAATAATGGTGTGCAATTCCTAGCGGCCAGGGTGCAGAGAAATATAAAGATACTTTATACATACATAATGCTTTTCTCTACATTCTTAGGGGATCATATTTCCATAGGCAGCTACAATTAATTCAAATCAACTGTTAAGTGGAAAAAAACTAAACAAACCCACAACAGACTCTCCTATCCTCAGGGCTCTTGTCCAAGTAGATACAACCATTACAGATCAGAACTTGTGTGGTTTATAGCAGCTGATAAGAATGCAGAATTGGCAAGCAAGTGAGCACATATACTACAAAATAAATACTATCAACAAAATTACACGCAAGAAGATCCCTTCAATTCACAGACACACCTATCCTGAATTGGTGGTTTCAGTGTATGTTTAGCTCAGGCCACATGTCCTGGTGGACAGAAAGCATCTTCTCCTTAACAGTGTGTCAGCTACCCTGGACTCTTCCAAACAAAAGAAAAAAACCCACAAAACAAAACCAAACAACAAAACAGCAAGAACTTTCATAGGGAGGCTATAATGGAAGGAAAGTAATAGTCAATCAATTTTCTATGCTGAATGGCACAGGGGATGTTGCTACTAAACTAATAGCAGTAGAATGGGCTTCAGTATGCTTTTCACATGTGCAACTGCATTATAATCACTGTCTAGCTACAGATGAGGGTGTGGGTCCTGCAGACTCATGGAGAGAATTTTCCTGAATTGAATACTGGCATCTAACTGGGAAATCATGTGAAGAAGTGTTTTGGCCCTTAATTGCCTTTGGAGATCTATCTTTAGACAAGTACAACACAGTGAAAATCATAAGCACAAAACCAGACCAATACATCTTGTGACAAAACACAAATTAACTGTTGAATCACTGTTGCTAAGATTAGTGGCTTTGTGTTAGAAGTTTAATATTGCACAGTCTGCCGTTTATTTCAGCACATAAAATTACACATCTTAAACACTTCAGCTGTAGCTGCACCTGATTAACTGTAGCCATATCAGAAAATACATGGATGGTACAGGTGACTATACTTAAATGCTTTTTACAAGGTAATATTGCTAATACTCACTTCCTGATCCTGTGGCTGATTTTAATGCTCTTTTCCCCATTTGCACATGCAATCTGTCCTGCTGGCAGAGTGTGATCATGCCCTTTTTGAAACACAAACCCAAAAGGCAGAGTTTACTTCCTGTGTTTTTCAAACTTTTTTGGGTACTTTGTAATAGTCTCACAGATAACCTCACCTCCTGAAGGCACTGTCATAACATCATCTGGCAACTACTGCAGTGGCTTGCACTGAGAAATAGCATTAGGCCTGACCAGCATTGTATATTTTGAAACATGTGGCCAGTGTTAAGCACTGGGAAAAAGCCAGAGGCACATTAAAAAATCAGTAATATGAACACAAACTCAGTTAGAGGACTCCAGCAGGGATTCACATAATTCTTTGGAAAGGGTCCTTAAATGTAAACTTTATGTTACAGTCTGCTCTGCAGTTGTTAATGAGGACATCTAGCAGCCCATGACCAGCCACTCTCCACAAACTGTTGCAGCAGATAACGCTGATAAAGAAACTCTGATTGTAAATAGAATCAAAATGGTTAACAGATCATGATTTCAAAACAGTAGATAATACTATAAGACTGTGATGCTGATAATAATAATGTAAATGCTAGCAATTATTTGTATGGTAATTTACAAAACATTTGCATTCCTGTTTGCATGATCCTTGCAGCATAGTAGTTATATCAGTGTGTGTTATATTTGTGTACATAAAACTATAAAATACTCGTCATAAAACAGTTAAACCAAACCACCTAGTTCTCTTCAGCAAAGTTTGGTCTGAATCTCTTGATTTTATTACCACAGTAACACAATGTAAATTTTACACTTTCACCAGAGTTCCAGTCCCTCCTTTACACAAGGATTTTTTTTCTGTGTTAAGTTTTGAATACTGTGTCAAAATGAAGAATATAAATATAGCACTGAGTTGACTAATTAATTCCAGATAGCATAGTAACTTGAGAGCATGTTGTCTAAGAAAAACAGTTTGCTAAATCATATTACTGAATAATCTAAAATTCAAGAGTTTTGTATAATCATATTTTGTGCCCTTTCAAATTCCTTTGTTATCACAGCTAAAGCTTTAAAACCTTCTGCCTCTCCTACCTCTAGAGAACAGTCTCCACTCATATACAGGAAATTTAGAAGTGCAGTAAATTGTATTTTAAGAAGATAAATTATCTAAAATCCAAATATTTTGAGAACATTATTATTAAGGTATAATAGGCTTTTCTTTAATAACATGAAAGAGTCAAAGTTGAATACAAACCCAATGTTTAAATTCTTTTTTGCATAGCATTTCTGCAAGTCTATTTTGAATAAAAAGCCATATTCTAAATATGCTCTCTTGCCCAGTTTTAACATGAATACAGAAACTCTTAATTAGATGTCATGAGACCTTGCTGTATTATATAACTATGTGCTATAAACACTCATTTTCCGCAAAAGAAATACAATACAGTCATATAAATTAGGATTAATACTGCTTACCTTCCTTCCTTAGAAACTATTCCCTGAAGGCAAAGTAAATCTGGTTAAAAATGAAAAACAAGCCTGAACTGTACAACTCACACGCATACTGACAGCAGATACAGTTGTCTTCATGAAGAATGCCTGCTTTTAGCCTCCTCTGCATGTTTCTCACTTCTCCACATTGCAGTTATGCTACAAGGACTCAAACTGTGCTTAAAATACTATTCTGTAACGTAGTTATAGGCACCAACACATCGCATAAATGGTACTTACTGTTGCAGAAGTCATGCTTCATCCTATAGGAAATTAACACCTCCAAACCAGGGATTTGTTACAAGTGAGCAGATTGTGGCAGAACACTATGCCTGGCTTGTCAGAAAAAGTTGCTACTTTCAGTGATCGGCACATATTCACAAAGCACAGTATCTTTATGGCTATGTATGTGCATGCGTACCTACATATGCACATCCACAGAAGTTGCAGCCTGTCTCACAACCACATGCTAATTGCTGAATAGAGGAACAAAGTCTTGTTAGTATCACACATGACCATTTTACTTCACTGTGGCTTTTTGCATAATTTTTTCATATAATACAACCAAGGCCAGCGATGCTAGAAAGCATTTCTAACTCAGACACGAGTAACTATTAACATAAGGCACCAAACTCATTTTGGCTTCCCTTGCAAGAGCGCTGCCACTGCAGCAGCAGTGCAGGGTCTCTCTGCTGGTACTCATTTGCTGCAGTCTTTGTGCATGAGTATACGAGTATACATTATAAACAAATTAGTAACACAGTGACATCCAGTACCCAAGAGCTAAAGAAAATCATGGAGAATCAATCAGATCCTACGGCAGGCATGCAGATTGGCTGTAAAAACATTTAACAGCAGATAGATTTTTCCTGTACTGTCAAAGTTGAAGGTGCCAAAAGGAAGCATACACTAAGGCATTTTTATTCCTCTGTGATATTGATCCAATGCCAGACGTAGTGAAACACAATGGGTACACAGTCAGCCTTGGTAAATTAGGTAAATTAGAGATCATTTGATGGTATTCTATTGTTGCTATTGTAATCACAGTAATTTTCACTGGTAATGGTGCTTCGTGATGAAGTGCAGTTCTCACAGGATAATTGTGAAAGGTATCGAAAGATTCAGGGTGTAGCATCTGGTTTTAAAAGCTCTTCAGATTCAAATTGGCATTTTACTTTATCTTGAAAATTTATTAGAGATTCAGATCATGCCGGTTTAAATGGAAAGGTGAAAGCAGGGTAATTTCAATCTATGAATTATTCAGATTCAGACTGGTGAAATTGCCATCCATGAACTGATTCTCTGACAGTCTCTTTTGCAGAGCCTCCATTATGCTTGTCATTTTTATTTCTTTATCTACAATCTCATTCTCAGTTACTGAGTTCGTCCCTTAGGGCTGTGCTTCACAAACCAAGTATTTCAAATTGGCAATAACCTAAATGTGTTGCTGTCTCAAATCGCAGTCTCCACAGGCTGTCTTTTCCAAAGCATTAAAACCCACATCCACGAAGGTGTCTGTTAGGCTCTTCGATTAGATGAATTTGAAACAAAAATACCCAACAACAGTTGAACAGCAAAGAGAAGAGATCAGGGTGTCATATCGAAGAAGAGTTATGTTCCTGTAACAGTCCAGCAAAGAAAGTGGTGCTTTGTGCTTGTTCCTTTGTTGTCAGTGTAACCCATTCTAGTTGCATAGCATCACGCAGAAAGAAAAAACTGTTAAAGCAGGCTGACTTCATGCCCTGATTTCCAGCAGGAACAGATAAGAACTGCATTATAGACAGACTAATCCACGCAAATATATGCTCAGAGACCAAGCACAATTTATAGCTTCTTACAGGCAAGAAAAACAGAAGTAGTAGTATTTGTTGTAGTTGTAGTAATTGTAGTATTAGAAGAAGGAGAAGCGACTGGATAACCGAAAAGGTTTCATTCTCTCAGACTCCAACCGATACAGATTGCAGTCCCAGAGAGTCTCCACTTGATGGCTGGTTGTGTCATTGCTAGTCGACTGCTGCCCTGTATCCAAAAGGAGTAGGATTGATTTAGGTCAGAGAGTCTGGTTTCTTGTATGAGCTTTTCTCTAACTGATGTAGGAAACTGCGGCAATCTGTATTACCAATCTATATGACCCTGGGACGTTGGCACAGCTTCGGCAGTGGAGTGCCTGCAAAGGCCCCAGTCGGACAAACAGTGACAAGTACCATCTCCTTTGTCCTACTGCTGCAGGTATATCACCGTAGCATAAAAAAAAAACCCTCTTAGTACACAAAGTGGGAAGCCAGGCGTTCTTCCTCAGAGGCAGTTTGGGTACAGAGCTCCAAGCAGTCCCTGCTCAGCTGAAAACGCTGCCAGGCTGAACCAACACATCCAGGCTGTGTGTCTGTTCCTACGCTAACACCAGGAAAATTCCCTTCATATGAAAAAGACAAGAATAAAAAAATCTATGCTGCTTTGTGCCTGGTTCTATGCGTCTGCTTTGCCGCACTGCGACTAGAAAACTGCAGCAGTAAGAGCTCTGGCAGTTGCGATAATGTAGAAAGCAGCAGCTCTGTGACACAGCAGTCAGCTGACTCGCAGTGTTATCATTCAATGTCCTCTATAGAATAAGGCCAGTTTCTAAGGTAGCACCAGGAGGATGACCTTGCATACAAAAATTGGGCTAGAAGGATTAGCAAGACTTATGTACACCTGCAAGTTATTTTGGGGTGATGTATAGCAGTCAGGACTGTGCAGGTCTTTTCCCTTCCTTCTTTCCTTCTTCTTTTCAAAACAGAACTTGTCATTTATTGAGCAGTTTTCTCTATGTCATGAAATAGTCAGTATGGCCATGGTACAGCTGATGACAACAGCTACCAATAATAACAGTGGCTAGGTAAATTATTTTTAAAATATTGCTTGTAAACCACATTTCTACAAGAAGACCTGGTGGGTTTTTATTAACTGCTCCCCACCCCCCCACCCCCCATGACTATGAACATGCTCCAGGAAAGAGAAAGTAATCAGGTGAACACTCCTGAAAGGTGAGTCCTAATTGGCGAGGGAATGTTTTTGAGTTCTTATGGAGGCATCTAACTACCTAGACTGATTTTCACGGCTCTCTGCAGCTCCCACCTAAATTCACTGGGAACATTTGGTTGCTCATGCCTCTGGGAAATCAGATGGGAGAACATTAGCGTTACAGCTGACAATTATGCGACCTGATTAAAATTTGGAGTCAACAGGAGTCAAGTGTCCCACCCTCACCCAGGACTTTGAAAGTTTCCTTGGGGAGCATCAGGGATGCTCTTGAAAAACTTCACCATGTGTCCTCCTACTTAATTATACCTAAAGCTAAAGCAGCTCCATCAGAAATTGTTACAAATCAATTTGCCAATCACTTACTGAGGAATCTATATTATGCTGTATTACCTTTGGCCTAGAACAGATCAGCTTCCACTGATCTTAATGGACAAACTAAACCAGAGGAAGTTCAGGTTAGATATAAGGAAGAAGTTCTTCCCTTATGAGGGTGGCGAGGCACTGAAAGAGGTTGCCCAAAGAAGTGGTGAATGCTCCATCCCTAGTGGCGCTCAAGGCCAGGTTGGACAGAGCCTTGGGTGACATGGTCTAGGGTGAGGCATCCCTGCCCATGGCAGAGAGATAGGAACTAGATGGTCTTAAGGTCCTTTCCAACCCTAACTATTCTATGATTCTATGATTCCATGAGATGCTGTATTTGCTCAGGCCAGAACAAAATTTGCAGCTGTGCTGCATCTTTAAGGTGCAATTCCCTTAGAGGACACAAAGAGCAGGGCAGCCATGCAAAGACTGTATGTCCATTGCTATATTGCTTCAGGGAGATAAGTGTCTGTTCTCATGCATAGCTAGTGAATGGATGAGTAATCTAGTCACAGTCCTGTCTCTTCCTTAATCATTTTTTATTAAATGCCCCCAAGGCCACTATTCCTTCAGTCAGCAAAATTAGCACTGACATCTAGTAGGGAGATGCCTGCGCCCTCCTCCTCCCTCTTACAACCAACCAACTGCTCCTCAGTTATGGGCTGTGCTTCCAGAGCCCCATATGTTTAATATTCAAGAATATATTGCTATTTGCTATTCTGGGATCTCTGATAGAAGTCAGGAAGAAGCATGAAGTCTAGGCAAACTCTGTGAAGCCAAAGATGCCAGTTTTCCTGCCTTAAAGGATTTTCTGGATGACTAATGTGTCTTGACTGTGCTAATGAAGTGTCTTTTTCTGCTGAGCTATGCTCCACAGCCTCACTTTCTGTCTTCAAGATAGGCTGGATGAACCATTCCTCCTTCAGGGAGTCTTGCCAAGTGACAGCTCTTCAGAAGTGAAACATGGAACATAGTCTGTAGATGGCAGAAGATGTGTTTCCACCACCCATTGCAGCCATGAGAGGGGAGAGGGCAGGAGGGGGTACTTCTCTTCCCTAGCCACCAGCTGTGTGGGACCAGATACAGCTGCAATGATCACAAACTAAAAGTTTCTCCCCCCCCCTTCCCCCCC
>JANRGW010037104.1:20956-42211 GCA_024733675.1 Psilopsiagon aymara
ACCACAAACTAAAAGTTTCTCCCCCCCCATTCCCCCCCCCCTTTTTTTCCCCCCTATAATTCCATTGTCTCTTTGGGAATAGACAAAGGCATTTTACTCTCTTAAAGGCCTTAAAGGATGGGGAGAACCTGCACCCTTTGCTGAGAAAAGAGTGAAAGCAGCCAGCTGGCTCTGGCAACAGTGCCCTTGGGGTCAGCAATGTGCAAAATGCAGGATGTGGTGTATCTACTGACAACACTTCAGGAGCTCTCCTAAAACCAACATTAGGGTTTGGTTCCAAGGCAGACTTTTCACTTTGGTTTTCTGGTGCTGATGAAGGCTAATGCAATTTCCTGAAATGTGTGCAGAGCTCCTTTTCTAGTCATTAACACACACATCTCTTCCCATGAACAAGATCCTAATTTGGTTTTCTTAAAGTCTGTTGCAGAAGATTCGAAGATGAGTGTTTTGATTAGTTCTTGGCTGTGTAACCGCGCGTGTCCTATATTACGTTCTGTTACATTACATTTTCAAAGTAAACTACATGTTTAGAGTAAGAAATCGTATTTGGACAGATTTTGGAAAGGTGACTAAAACATTGACATTTTTACCTAATTTACCACTTAATAACTCCAGGAACAGAACAGATTAAAATTTTGCCTCTTTTCTCCCCTTTTATTTTCTGCTGAAATGAAAGTTACACCCAAGTCCATAAAACGTATGCCAAGTTTTAACTGAACACAATTAGAAACAGCTTAAATATTAAACTGAAAGCTGAAAGACCAATGACATTAAAGGGGTGCTCTCTGACAGGCTCTTAAACATAGCACTGCTGACAGGATGCTGTATTAGAGCTGAATTTAAAGGCACCACCACATATATCCCATGTATTATGCTAAATTACAAACTCACAACATTTTGCAAGTCATTTGGATGTTGTGCTCCCCCGTCCTAAATATGTGCAACACCATGTTCATTCAGATGACATTATTTTAAAATCTCAGAACATTGCTTCAAATCAATAAGGCTGGTTTATGTTCTGTGCTTTTTCTCTATTCCCTATATGTTGGTTATAGTTTTTAGTCAATACATATTCTTAAATGCTAATTTTTTTAATCAACTGCACTTTATTTCAAATGTACCTCTTTGGTTAGGCTTTTGGTTTTTTTAATTGTCAGATTTTAGTAAATCCGATTGCTTTGATTTTAATTATACTATTGTCTAAACAAGTAACAAGACATACACTAATCTACAGGAGTTTTCTATCCATTATGACTTGGCCTAGGTTTTTATTCCTTCCCACTGTACAAACCCTGGGCCTTCAGATATTTAAACTCCTATACACATATTTTATAAAATCCTCCCAACAGCTGGTTCTGTTAAGATTTCAGTGAAGTAGCATATTGACTACCACTCCCTGCTTCCTATATCTTCAATGAGCTTCATGTAAGTCAAGTCTACTGGGAGAAAATAAAATTCCAAACTCTTACTTTTCTTCAGTGGAATTTGCCAAGGAACTGACTTTTCTAAAATCCTGAAAATGCTTTCAGAACAGGTCCCTACATACGCATAAAAAATGGCCTTATCAAGTCAGACTCATACTTGAGCTAGAGAATTAAACTTCTACAAGCAGCCCTCAGAAGACTAGCAGGGGCTAATTAAAAATATAACTCTTGCCACAGAAGTGAAAGAGAATCCTGTGTATTTCCCAATCCTGCTTCTGCAAATCCTTCCTGCTGAAACAGCTGAATCAGAACAAATTGCTTGTGTGCAAGTTACTTCGGCCATATGGTGAAAGAAAAAAAAGCCATGTGCCTCCTCAGCTATGTAGTAAATAGGAACCACCTCCATGTGGTTTTGCACATTTATAGCTAATGTAGAGACCTAAATGAGAAATCAGGGAAATTAAGTGAATTTGTGAGTCTCCCTCTGGGACTTAAGGCTTATAACCTATTAAAAATACAATATTTAACCAGGTAAAGATAAATATATATATTACAATGCTGATTATTCTGCTATGAATAACTTTTTTCAGTCAAGTGATTAAAATACAAACAAAACAAACTCTGAAAACCAGAGCAAAATGGCAATATTCATAAACCACTAACAATAACAGGGAAAGCACAAGAGGATCACTGCAGGAGGTTGGTGAATAGGATGCGACAGGAATGTCAGTAAAGGACAGGCACAAAAGAGTCATCTTGCTGTATGGCACATCATTGGTGTCAGTCACTAATGATCTTCTTGACATGTTGAGTACATAGCTCAGAATGTATCAACATTACTTCTTTTTTCTATCATTATTGGAAATCAGTTTAAACTTTCTGTGATAGAAACCAACGCCTATGTAAAGGGGTGCTTGCGTGTCTTGAGGAAGATTACATGTTTGACCTTATTTAGATGTGCCATTTGATAAATCAGGGACAATTAATCATGGGATAATCTATGAGATTATCCATTTGGGGCCTCTGTCTTTTTCAGCTTGGGTTTCTGCTTCAGTTGGTATTCTTATTTGCTGAGAAAGACTGCAGTAGTGCCAGGGATGAATGAGGAAACAATCCTGGAGAGAAATAAAAAAATTAAAAATATGGCATAAAGTAGGGGAACCTCTATAAAAGGACAAAACTGAGTGTACAGTACTGATGTATTGGCCAAATGCAGCAGTCTGCAGATGGAAAGCCATCAATCTGCTACAGCCCACCCAGAAACCTGAAACTCCCCCCAAACTTTCAGGAACCTAATCCTCTAACAGAAACAATTCACACCTATATTCGGAACCCCAAGCTCTCATCAGTGCTTAAATGGTTGTTTATTTTCGTGTGTTTGATGTGTAATGATTTTATTTAAAATTGCCATGCTCCTAGTGCAATTATAATCATCACTATAACTTGCAGTTAGAAAATACATCAATTTCTTCATTCAAACCATTAAAATACACCCAGCTAAAAATAAAAACTGGAATTAAAAATTGGAAATAGAAACTAACATGCAGGGAAATGCTAAAGTGAATGCAATCAGTTCCAGATTTAAAACAGCCTCCCCACACTCACACCTCCCCTTTCTACTACTGGGTGGTCATGGACTCATGACTGTTAATAGTGGTTTTCTTTAGAGTCATTCCAGGCTTCTATTTTCACTCACTTAAAATGGGAAGAAACAGAGGTATTGACTTAATTTTCTACATGCTCTTCACTAAGTTTCAAAATCTACCCCTAAGGAAACAGGCTTCTGAAATGGTGGTGGAGTGTTCCTAATCAGGGTAGCAGTGGGAGTCTGGAAAAGACTTGCAGTCAAGAGAACTTGAGCTAAAAAAAAGCCCCTATTATCCCTCAGGATGGAACTCGCTGGGTTTATAGAGGGCAGTATGTGACACACAGGCTATGATGGGCAAAGGCTGGGCTCCTGGGCATTAGTGAGTGATGCAGCCCTCTTACAGATGAGTAATAGGGCAAATCTAGCACTATTTAGTTACAGGCTCATGCAAAGCACCCAGTATTGGCCATGTATAAATTTCTGGAGCTTTACTTGGTACTTGGCACTAGAATCATAGAATAGTTAGGGCTGGAAAGGACCTTAAGGTCATCTAGTTCCAAGCTTTACTTGGTAGTAACTTTACTTGGTACTGCGGTCTGACCCCCCAGGAGCAGATGGACATTAGGTATGCTTTTGCAGCATGTCTTCCAGATTAGGGTAATCCAAAAGGAAGTCAGTGTGCATGCTGCAAAAGGGCTACACAATGTGAACATCAGCAATGTAAATGGAAACAACTCAAAGATGTGTGTCAGAACTACCCTCTTGATCCAAGATGGAGTGATAGGAGAGCCACAAAGACTCTCTTCCCATCCTATGGTCAGTAATAAAACTAAACTATTTCAATGTAACAGACACTGGGGATCTGCTATTTTGACCTCTACTCCCATGCCAGCCCTTGTCTGCAGTGTGTTCACAATCAGGCCCCAGGTGATACAAAACTGTGTATATTATCCAATCCCTAAAGAATACCAGTATCTGGCATTTTGAGTAAAAGTAAAAACAAATCTGCACAGCAATATTCAGATAATACTACATGGGCTTGTATAACATGACTAAATAATCAACTAACACAGTAATTTATTTTTTTCTGTTCCCATAAAGTTATTAAATAAGCACTTTAAACACTATGTTATTTCTTCTCATTTTAACTTGCATATTTCTTACCTTTTCCTCCCTCATTCCACAGCTCTGGTGGCCATGTGGCCTGTTTCATTTTCCCATCTCAACCACAACTGCAACTTGATCTGACCTCTCCTACCTAGAGGGGCAAGAGCTCAGCTTTGTGTCCCACCCATCCAAGTGTGTTGATTTGGCAAGTCACAGCTTGAAGTTCTCCTACATGCATGCAGTGCAAGGTTCAGGGTCTAAAAACCCTGCCTTGCAAAGCATCAAAAGAAGCACTTAGCTGCAAGGCAGCAAGGAGATAATCCCCATCTCCTCTGAGGAAAAGACTGAAGGGTCAAAAGAAAATGTCCTGAACTCCTGGCTTGGCTGCAGGCAAACTGTTAGAGCCTACAGCACAATCCTCCTTTCTGTACACA
Source organism: Psilopsiagon aymara (assembly GCA_024733675.1). Taxonomy (NCBI): domain Eukaryota; kingdom Metazoa; phylum Chordata; class Aves; order Psittaciformes; family Psittacidae; genus Psilopsiagon; species Psilopsiagon aymara. The sequence continues at coordinate 25,510 of JANRGW010037104.1, forward strand.
GGGCTTCAATATGCTGGATGTCAGCAGCTTTCCTAACTCTAAATTAAGTATTTTTAATGAGCTTTAGCAAGTTTTCTCTGCAAATTAACTTTCTGACATTCTAGAATAAGTAGGGCAATAAATCACAATGTAATGCAGGTTTCATGTTGGGTCTGGTGGGATCTGTGAAGCTGTGGCGCTGTAGACACCTAGTTAGAATTAACCAAATTATCAGTGAGTTCGCTAGTTTAATAGAAAACATTTTACAGGCAGAGTTCTAACTTGGTTTACAGTTGATCTGTGAAAGTACTTGCATTTGTATAGCAATTTTTTGCTACCTACAGCATAGCTCACCCTTCTGAACCTGTGAAGTTACTTATAAAGTATTATTACTCAGAAGTAATGATTAAAACTGGATTCAATATAGCTGCTGAAGACAACCACTATGATTTAGTTTTTAAATTGCATATACCTTAAAGCATGGTATGCATAAGCTCCTGGGTAAATGAATAAAGATTTCTTTTGTGCAGGTGCATCAGAAGGTAACATCTCGAGGACCATCTTCTATACATGTACTTGGATTTTTGATAGGCCCATCCAACACTTGATTACAAGGGTAACAGTGCACACATGCAAACAAGTTCAGACTTGAGCACCTGGAGCACTGACGGCTGCTGTGCAGATAAGGACCATGCACCAAATGACCTTCATTCACTATTTTGCCCTTCACCAGAGAACATTCTCCCTTTTTTGTGAAGGTAAACCACATTTAAATTTCACACTGACATAAATTCAGTGAGGCAACTCACCACTCTCTGCGTAGGACAAGCAAGCTGCCAGTTGCTGGGTCTAGGGGGATGAAATTGTGGAAATACCACCCTAGACTTAGCCAGCTTCTTGTGCATTGTTTTGAATCAGCACCTGCTGTTGGGAAGCAGGAAACTATGACTGATGGACTCTCACCCACTCAGAGGAACTCTAACACGATTATATTAAGTACATAGCAAGCACACATTACTTAGCAGATATGTATTTAAATCCACACCTCTTTCACAAGCCATCTGAAAGTGCTTCACAGTCTCATACAACTTACAGATTTCTTTGCTTTAAATTTTCAATATCATTCTATTTAATGATTTCTATAGTTTCCTATGGCCCTTGATAGTTTTTTAACCTCCTATCTGTAAATCAAATATAACTCAATGAAAAAGAAAACAGTATTTAAATCTTTCTTCGTAGGGGGAAATAAAAATGTGTCATTTTGTTTTGAAACTGAATAAAAATAATAGTGCTTCTCTTTTCCCATTGGCTTAACATGGCCAGGATTTTATGTGCAGGATGGCCTTTGTTCTGCAGTCTTTGGATGGGAGTCATGTTTCTGTGTGTCTTTGACACAACACAAAATGAAGTGTATCTCTGATCTTATCTGAAGCTATAAAGTGCTATTATGCTAAACAACAATATAATGAATGTTTTTTAAAAAAAATAAATCAGCAAATGAACCAGTTCTTCTAGTTGGGCTGTTAGATACAACTACCTTTCATCTTGAATTTATCCCTTTTCCTTTCTGGAATAGTTTAAAAACTGAACTAAATGGCTTCAAAAGTAACAGAAGCTTCATTTCACAATTGTTTTAAAAAAATCATTTTAACATGTTTAGACATATGTTTAAAGTGTGCCTTAAACACTTTTCTGGGAGGAGGTTTCTCTAATCTCTGTCAACTATTTTTCTGAAAGTTCATTCATGTTTCTCCATCTTATTATTCATAAATCACATTATCTTGTTCTTGCTATCACTGGGCTAATGCCCCAGGTGCTGAAACACAGCAGTTACAACTGCAGCCCCAGTCCCGTGCAGGCTGGCACATCCGCATAGACTAGGGGTCCCAGAAGGCGTGAAATGTTTCCTGGCACACATCTAGCCAAGGCCAGGATTTTATTGAAAAGTTTTGTTTAAAACTGTTTTGATATCTTGAGCAAGGAAGAACATGCCCTGTCCACATTAGCAGCACCACCATGTTTTACAGGCAGCTCTGTTGGGAAACTGCTTTACTGAAGCATGGACTGGCAATTTAAGAAATAATTTAATACATAATAGATAGCCTGAAGAGCTGCATCATTGTGAAAAATTTTCCACAATGTGACCTAGTTATGAATTTCTGAAATACAGAAGTTCACATGTGTTTGGGATTTAAGGTCGGGCATTCAATGTTTTGGAAAATTAGGAGCTGCCAGGCTCTGCTTCTTCCACCTTCAGAGTGACTGATGGTGGTTTGTCCTCTTGCAGCTTCGAATATGTGGCGCGGCCAATGCACAAGACATGCTGAGGAAGCAAGAACCAGCCTCAGGCTACAGTGTTTCCCTGTACTTGCACTTCCTGACCATTGAAGCTGCTGCAATACCAACAACAGTGTCATACTGTCTGGCAAGAGAGAATATTTTTTCTTCTATATTAAAATTGTGTATTTTGAGTAAATATGTGCAAAAAAATTATAGATTGCTATGCTTAAGGTTGAAATAAAAAAAATGCTTTACAGATACAGTCTAAGGGCTGCTGGGCTGACATTTTAAATTATGTTTTAAATGGTCCTGCTCTCTCCGCATAATTTCATCACATGGAGCTTTGGATTTCATAATTGCTTCTCAATTTGCTCATAGCTGTTTTATAGCTATTTTATCTTTTGGTAACCCCATTCTTAGCTTAGCTGTTTTAGAGCTGGTTTTCCTATTTGCTGATTATTTTAATTAGGCACAAGTCCAATCCTCTGTCCACCTTTAGTCTGACAAAATAAAGAAGCCAATCTTTTTTACCTTGCTGCATAAATCAGATTTCTCTCCTCCCTTGGAGAGTACCTATTCTCTAAATCTGTGCTAGTCTGAATTAATCTTTTCTTAAAAGGAATCATGAGTATCCCAGGTTTTTTCACTAGTATCTTACCAGGGACCTTGTACAACAGTATTAATCATTTCTACAACCTCTTGAAAAAAAAAAAAAACAACATATATTGGTCTTAGAATCATTGTGATTTATGAAATTATTAAATTTCTGGCTTTCTATGACTGCACACCTTGGTAGATGATAGTCTTGCTGTGACACACTTGTATATCCAGACTGCTCCATCTGCCTTTGTTGTTTATTGCCACTGCACACTTATCCCACAGTAACAATGATTACTGGTAATCTGTACTAGCTTGGACTTGTACTTTGTACTTCCTTATCCCATTTCTCCTGCCCCATTCATACAGACTGCAGTTCTCCTTGTATCCCAGTCTTCCTCTCTATTAGCAGTGCCTCTTTGTCTTATGAGCAGTTTTCTCTAATGTGCTTCCAAATCATTAGTGAAATATTAAATAAAAACCACAAGAAGACCAATCCTTGTATGACTGCACTATAAGCTTCCTTTCAGCCCAAACCTCCCATTTTCAGCAGCTCCCAGGGCTGATCTCCCTGACCCCATGCCTCACTAACTTCACAAACACTAGAAATTTCCCCATCTTCTCCAGTTTAATTAATAATTGCCTATGCGGCACTATATAAATACTTAACTGACCTCTAAATGCTTCTTTTTGCTTCTCTAGAGAATTTTTTATCTTATCTAACACAGCTTTTGAGTTACTCAGCCACAATACACCTTTTGTAAAGACAGGAGTGTATTTGTCCCATCTATGATTTACTTCCATCTGTGCATTATACTGCCTGTGCTGATGAGGATCAAAGACTTTTTTTTTTTTTTTTTTACCACTCTGATCTATTTTTGTTCAGAAAACTCTTATTACTAATAGTACCAAAGGTACCAATAGTATCATCTGTCCCTTCAGTGTCTCTGGGTTTAGACCTCTAAGTGCCAAAAAGAAAAGTTGTTTCCTGGCTCCAATGGCCTATCTTTTCTTCCTGCCTGAGAGTATTTTCAGGGCACTATGAGGCCTGAAGGCTGGAGCCCAAACAGAAGTATTCCTGCTATGGGATACTGGTAAGGTTTGTTATATTTTATGAGCCAGTTAGAGCCACATTTCCTCTTCTGTGCTACCTTGGGCCATAAATGATGCCAGGCACAGGAGGAATGGTCTCTTGAACCGATTTGCCATGAATGGAAAGTGAATCAGAGAAGTGAAGTTCCTTCATCCCTCAAATGACAGCACTCACTCCCTTTATCTGAGGCTAATGCTTAAGTTCATGCCCATTTGCTTCAGAGGCAGCACCTGAGACTGGTAGCATTTGTTTTAAGGCCCAAAGTCTAGGTGTCTTTTAACAGATTAAGGAAGGAAAGATCTTTTCTTGCCCTTCCTCATAAACCTCCACCCAAAGTCAAAAGAAAGAAGGTTAATTCACAAATCTAAATGCTGTGATTCAACAAAATAGTCCTGAATATAAAATAAAGTTCTATGAGGGTAAAAGTAGGTCAGTTGTGTTTGCTTGCTCTGAAGTCTACCAGAACACGTGTTCAGTAATATATTCTGAGCTAGATATGTTCACCTGTAGAGCTGTCAGGAATAATTACTACTTGGGTGCCTGAGCTGCCATTATTAAAATAATGGTGTGCTTAGCCATTAAAAAGCAAAATTAATTCAATTCCATTTCAAGTTCTAAACTGGCAAATTTGCAGAAAGATCTCAGACTGACTTGAGAAAATTACTGAATATAAGTAATGCAAGTCCCAAACTGATGAAAATCCAGGGCCCAAATACCCCTGTGCACCTACAGTAAAAGGGCAAAAGCTAAAAGTCCTGTGGCACAGGAAAGCCAGGTGAGTTCAAGGTCAATGTCACTGCTGACACTAAAATGAACTGTGGCTTTGAGGACTGATCACATAATATTCGTAGTCAGACTGTGTTCTGCATTATAAAAGGTAAAAACAGAATAAAACACTCCTTAGAGAATACACCAGATTAGGCACTTTTATGAAGTATTGTCACACATTAGAAAGATGCCCACATTTAAGTAGTAACAGAATAGTTAGACATGAAGGTGATGATAACTATTTTAGTACCAAGTGGTTTGTTCTCAACTTTGAACTGATGTGGGGAGGCAGAGAATAGCATTTCTCTCACATTGAACCCTTTTCAGCCATGCCCTCATCCATGTTTCTAAAGAAAGTTATATGAACCCTGCACTTGCTAAGACTAAATCTTCCTTCAATGGATTGCTTTTACTAAGACCAAATGCACCCCAATCCCCCCATTGCGATGCAGATATTGAGCGAACTCGGTATGAAATATGAACCATTACAACAGGTAGACATCCATATATGCATTAATGTCTTCTACTTTGGAGTGGAATTAGCATGTGTAACCATGCATAAACAATTATTCAAATATTCCATCTCTGAAAGTTAAGTTCAGATTTAGCAAATAGATCAGGTAAGGCAGTAGCTTCACTTTCCAACAACAAAAGCTCCTTAAGCTGGTAGCTTAAAAATTGCTATTAAGGCTTTATTTGCCTAACTGTAAATTCATGTATTTTTACAGTGTATTAATCAGTCTGGATAATCCTGTCTCCAACCCCAGTGACAGAGTAATTGATGTAGATATATCTGGAAAGATTTTTGCCTCACTGGCAGAAGCCTTCCCACCTGCAGTAATACAATGAGCAATAAGAAGGAGCATTGGCACAAGTCTTTGAGGTCAGGCTAGTGGAGAAAAAAAGGTCAGTTTGTACAAAATCTAGTCTGCATGCATGCAGTCATTATTTGTAAATGACAAAATGTTTTAAAGCCTTCACCTTAGATCCTCAGTTTATGAAGAAGTACTAATCGGCTTTTTGAACAAAGATCTTCTTTTCCATGTTTCTATACAGCAATGCAAATATAGTGCTAGGATTAAGTATCAGATCAACAAAAATGTGTTAAAAATTGAAAATGCAATTCAGAATAAAAAGTCAGAGGGAATTCCAATCCACCACAAAACCTTGTGTGCAGAGAAAGGAGCTAATCTGAATAGGCAAATTAGTCCCTGCAGTTATTTGTTCAGGACCATTAAATTAATACATTTAATGGTTGCCAATTACTATGTATGTATGCTGCTCTACACCAATGATAAGACACTACTGGTCCTGCATTTTAAAACCATAATCAGGATCAAAACCTGGGATTCTTTTCTCCTTATTTCTCTTTTTTGTTAAACACACATGTGCAACTTCTTTACTTTCGAGAATACCAAATTTACATTGGCAAGTGCTAATAGCTGTACTCTTTACTATTAAAACTCCTTTTGTTGGGAAGCAGATTTGAAGATACTTGTAAGGAAAAGATACAGAAGCATGTAAGTTGTAGGGGAATTACTACTGTATCACTCTTTACCTAATACAAAGTCATCTTGATGTAAGTGAAAGCAGAAAATTGGCACAATCAAGATTGTGACTACATTGCAAAAACTGGACACGACTCATTGGTAAGGATGAAATACATTTATTTTAAACAAGCTCTTTGATTTTGTACCAGAATATAGAGAGCTTTGGAGGTTATGTGGTATGTTTACTGCTGTGCATATGTATCTATACATCGCAGTGTCCGCACTGCGAGCTATAAAACTAAGAGAATGTAATACTTATTTTTTTACGACTGCTATTTAAAATTCAGCTTTTACAGATTGTGTTTGATTATTCAGAAGGGCTGACAGCAAATCCACTACGTGACTTGATGGAACTAAGTGGGCAAAACTGAGCCTTTATCAGTGACAGATCATTCTCATTAAACAAACAAACAAAAAAACATTTATATTTGACAAATCACCTGTGTTCTACCTTAGATTAGAAACCTAGAGAGCAACCACATGGTTTCAAAGTTTCTAAATCCCTATAAAAGAAATTAATCAAATGGATTCTCTGAAAGACATTTTAATTTTCTTTCTAAGTAGCACAAACTAAGTTAACAACAAAGCCACGCACTTGAAAATTAAATGTAAATTCAACAGCTAGGACAGTTTACAAATCAGTTCTGTAGCCCTGAAGCAGGATAAAAAGAAATAAGTATACTTCATGGTTGGTAACCTATTAACTGACACCAACTGTTGCAGCTGTGAATAAAACAAATGCATGATAAGATTAGATATGTTGATTGCACCTGGCCATCTGTAAATTGCTGCTTACCATAAGAATCACATGCTTTCTACTAGTTACTGTGATAAATGTGGAGTAACTGTTGTTGGTTGGATTTTTTTTTTTCTTTTGGTAAATAATAGAGGAAATAATAAGGCAAAATTTGTAGGTAGCAGATTTGTTTTTCTAGTTTGTGCCGAGATTGCTCCAGTGTTTGTCAGCTTTGAAAGGGAGAAGGAGTAAGTCGAATAAATGAGACTGTATCTCACCAGTGTGGACAGAACAAGTCATCTAAATGTGTTTGTTTCATATGAAGAAAGAGAAAAGCACTCTGTAATGAAACTGCCTTCAGGACTGCAAAGGCCTTGCAAGACTTTCTATGATTTTGAACAAAAATACAATAGAAATATAAGTTAACACACCAACAGCTACAGCAGTCACTTTTTACCCCTTGAGGGAGTCACCAGCAGCTCCTGACTAACAGCTCCCCTTATTTTTAGGTTAGAAAAACCACAGAGGAGGCTTATTACATGTGCCACATGCAGATGCTGCCTCGCCTACTCATGAGCAGACATCAAAATGAAAAGGAAGCAGAGGGCAGCTGTGAAAAGGAACATGGGGCTATCACACGAACCAAGGCGTGCAAAACTTCTGGCACACACCCCTGAAAGAAGCAGCCACCCCTCCAGACCTGCTTTTCTGCTCCTCATATCACTGCTGGAGTTGGCTTCTCCCCAGGGAAGGCAGCTGGAGTGCAGTAAACCTTTTATAGCCCAGGGAGCACGCAGAAGGCTGGGAAGCACCTGGCAAGGGCCTGCTCCTCTGTGGCAAGCCAGTGCTATGAGCTGCTGGGTGACTGACCATTGTTCCTGGGTGCAGGACAGTGGGGCACCATTTCCTAAACCTGCAGGAAGTATTCCTGCTTTATCATGGGAAGATGCAGTTGAGCACTGCTGCCTGAGAAGCATCTGAAGGATCACTTGGACTTGCCAAGTGTGCAACCAGACCACATACAAGTCAATTTGAAGAATCAAAAACCAGAATGGTCAATAAGGAGCCCACAGCGGGGGTGTTGAAACTAGACGATCTTAAGGTCTTTTCCAACTGCAACCACTCATGATTCAATGATTTTTTTACTCCAGCTAGACACTGTCCTCCACTGTATTAACCGAACCTGCAAAACTGCTCTACCATAGCTCTGAAAGTGTACCTGTGCTATAATTTGTCCCTGTTACAAATGACAGTGTCAGTATGGAAGGCTCTTATCTAAGTAGTGGCATATCACACACAGCCAGTTTATGTATGCATGCAATATTACAGCCTCATTAAACAACAGATTCCACTGCTCCTGTCAGCAAGTGCTTAATATAGTGGTGTTACCCTGCGTTCCAAAAGGAAAACAATTGCAGTCAAAAAATTGTAAATGCAATCAAACGTCTTAGTTGCAGGATCACCATGGCTGTGAGATAGTTGGGTGTCAGATATCCTTTCATGGCTGGATTTGCTTAGAAATCTCTGAACAATCCAAAGAGCAATCAGATACCACTTCTGCTCCCCTAGTTTGCAGTGATTTTGGTATAACATGTTGAGCTTTTCTGAGCAGCAGCCCATTTAACACTAGAATGTACAGCAGCATGCATTTTGAAACCTCAGTTACTGAATATAGATATGGAGTATATAAGATTACAAAATACATCAGCATATATCTATGCAAGAACAGCAGAGCTTCTTCCATTTATAGCAGTAAAGATGGTATTATATTTCTAGGATAAGAAAATGAAAAAACAAAGATAGATTACTTGAGAAAGCTTAAACTCTAGATGATTTTTTTTATTCATCTGTAGGTGGCAATTTATCTGCTCACTTGCTCCATGTGATTCTGGAGATGAAATCTCCAGAGGTAAATTTTTTGCCATGTAAGATATTTTTGTGCGAATTCTTTTAGTGCGCAAGGGTGAATGCTGTTCAAATTTCCTTTACATGATTAGAAAACAAATTAGTGCAGAAGTTAGAACAAAGTAGAGTGATGCTGAGAACAGGGAAGCAGAAAGTTTAAGATATAGTAAGCTGTGGGCTAGTGGAGCTATGCAAAGCAGCGAAAAATCTGCTGGCACTTGCTTTGAAGAGCCTTCGCCTCAGAAGGAGTTGGGAGCAGAGATGTGCACAGAGAAGCAGGAGAACAAAAGTAAAGTAGGGCACACCTGCACCACAGCTCATTCCCAGCTGCTACATTGGAGAACAGGAGCCACTCTTGAATCACAGCTGATGGGACACATAAATCCATATACCTTCCTGATATACAAGATGACTTGATTACAATTTCAGGTATTTTTAATGCTATAGTCTGCTGTGTACATCTTATCCTAAAACCAAGTGTCTCAAGTGTCTACAGGAACTTGGTCACTTCTGTCTTTTTTAGCTCTCTAGTCTAAATATCAGGGGGTTTCCCCAGTGCTCTCACTATTGTTTTTGCCAGTGGGTTTAGGGTATTTTTCCCTTTTTATATGTACAGGAAGAAAAGGTCATACACAGAAGTCTTCCGGACAATGCCTGTGCATATGTATGTCCTCTTATCAGCAACATGCTGCAGTGCCTCAGAGATGTTCTTTGACAGTTGTACACCTCTGGAATGAGCATTACTTATACACTTGGTGTAAGACAGAAAAGATGCAGCCTTGTACCCTGGTTACTTCACCCTGCACAAAATATCTACCCTGAGAACCACATAACTGCTGTGCCACACCAGCAGAGGCATGAGAAGGAACTTTATGTCACAGGGCTGAGGGCATGAGGAAAAGCCTAAGACCTGCACTAAGATAAAGTGCTCAACCCTTCCCCTCCCCTACTTCCCTGCCCTGCGCTGGGGCACACATGGTCTTTCTTGAATACAGAGATATTTTCTGACATATCAACAGGATTAACACCTTGAATTTCAAAAGCAGTCCTAGTGAACCAAAGTAAGGGGCTGTTTAGCTCTTTCACAGGAAAGCTTTGGATAGCAGGAGTGCAATATTTTCTCATTTTTCTCATTTTTCAACAACTACTGTATTTATAATCCACAAAATGACTATACACTAGCATCATCTTATACAGTATTCAATAAATCAGTAGTTTGACAAACCAAAATTCAACAGTTCAGGCTTTTTTAAATTCATTTCAGACACTCAGATTAGATACCAGACTTTGTGTATTGATGAAGCACATGAGTCAAGGATTAGAATTTTTGAATAATACATGGAAATTGCATGATTCTTGCACCGTGAAACACTGTATGATATTCTAGCTTCCTGAGGTTCCACACAGACAATTTGTTATTTCTGGTATCAATTAATCAAACTTGAATACAGACTCTATAAAGCAATGCAAATTCAGACATCTTACCTCACTTGAGCACACCTGCAAGTTGATATTACTCATACATATGCTTCTTGAATGTGAAAGCTAGATCAGGATTACACAGGGCAGTGTAAAACTCTGCCACCTTTTTCTGACACTCTGTTCAGAAAAATACAATTCTTAGAGAAAACAAGCTTTTGAAGCAGATTTTTTTTAAAAAAAATAAATATTTATATTTAATATTAAACCAGTAACCTTTTTCTGTACAAGCAGCATAAGCCAGGTAGGTGACAGAGACTGTAGAACAGGCCCTGGCAAGTACAGAATGGTATCATTTGAGCAATCTATTCAGAAAAGATTAACAAAAAAACCCAACAAAAAAAAAAACTACTTGTAATTGTCACACCACCACCATCATTAAGAACAATTATAAGGAAGGAAACCAGGAAGAAAGCCAGACTTGTATTTGCCCTGAGCACAAAAGGAAAAAATTGTAAGAAACATACATTTTTCTCTCATTCTTTTTAGATGAAAATGTATTTTTCCCTCTTCCTACCAGAACCTGCTATGTCCCTACCTACCAGACCCATTATGTCTGAAGACTACAGGGCTGGGTACAAAGACAATTTTATGATAAAAAATACTAAACATTGCCTACAGTTGAAATATCTGAAAATGATAGGCCACCCTTATGACCAGTCTTAATAATGTGATGCTGCTGGTTTTAGTCACAGTTATTTCGGTGCCTCAGGAGATCCTAAAATTAAACACATTTAAAATAATCACAGTTATTATCTCCACTGTTCTGTTTTGAACAGTAAACAGTGTTATTTGATGACAGGCTCCTCTGGAGAAAGCTCTGCAGAAAGACTCCACAAAGCTTACATGTCAGCCTGGATCTGCCTTGGTGACCATTTTATATTGACTCAAAAGCCAGGTGCTGCTCCAGAGTTTGTCCGCCTCCGCCAGACTGTCTTTAGAGTACATGGATAACTGTCCACAGGCTGCCGAAGGACTTCACAAAACCTATGCAAGATTTTATTATTATTATTGAATTACCTTTAATATATCACTCAATAAATGTTCTCACAAGAAACAAGTTAGAAATGCTAAATTTTAGGAGAACCCTTTTTCCTATGTGCACAGGGATTACCTCTTGCCTCCTTTCCAGGAGTATTAAGTATAAGCAACATTTTGCTTAACACAAGAAATCAGTCATACACTGAATTAAATAGTAAGCAACATCCCACTGAATGATCTTTAAACCCAACCCAAATTTAATTCAGTGTGCAGTGTCTTTGTAGCTCCAGCTTATCGATGACACTAACATCTGGGTGACATCATGATGCTGTGGAAGTGGGTAGCAATATTACTTCATTCTTGGTACTATGTGGGCTTCTGCCAAACTGTCTTCTTGCAGCTGTTTGCTAGTTCATAGAGACGGCAGGAAAAGATGAGCTGAACGTTATGAATGTGGTAGTGATAAGCTTGTAGAAGGCAGGGAAAGGTGAGAGCAAGCAGGAAAGACAAGCACAGGTGACTGGGAGGGAACCTGAGGGGCAGAACAGAGGAGCATGCTCAAAAAGCACAGCACTCAGAAAAAGCAGAGTGCTCCTTCTCCAGTCCTAACACAGGGAAGAGCTCGGCCCTGCCCGAGGGATGGCTGCAGGCACCCACCAGCCGCTGCTCCCCACCCCTGGCTCTCCTCTGGGCCGCTTGGCCTAGGGGGGGCCTTCACGGCTGCTGCACCTCATGAATAATATGCAATCTGCTGCTACATATGTAGCAGACCAGTAATTCCTCTTCAACCTTGTGGCTGTGTTGCTTTTCACTTTGCAGAAAAGTCTTGCCAAAACAGCTTTAAAACTGAAGAAAAACCTTTCCTTATAAGAAGCCTTAAAAAAAAAAAAAAAAGTTTACTAAATTCTATAGGATTGGCTAGGGCTTGCAATGCTCCTTTCAAGTAAATGCAAACAATGTGTTTTCCAAGTTTCTTCCCCCTCCCCCCCTTTTTTTTTAACAGAGCTTTTTGAACTTGTTCTCTAAGAATAACACGAGTTAAACTTCAAAAGTCCCGAATGTGGATAAAGGATAGACAGCATTATCATATTTTCTTATTAAAAATCTCTGGAGAGGTGCTTCTGCCTTCCCAAACCAGACATTTCCATATAAGTGATTAATATCTGAATTAATATAAATATGTATACGCAAATGGCTTCTTCCCTACTTATTGTATTAAATGAGTTTGAAATGTCTTGGCATTCTCATAACAAAAGCACTGAGTATCTCTGTGAAGGCTTGTCTTCAGCTAAAACATAAGTGAATATACAGTTTTGAAGGAAATGATACCGTGCAACTTTAGGCAACAGATTTTCACTCCTAAGTACCCTGTATAAAATGTTTCCCAGGAATAAAAGTTCTTCTCTGCAAAGCCACTGGGGAGAGTTCAAAGTGTTTATGAATCATGCTGAATAAAGGTACTCTGTGAACCTGAGTGACGCAGTTGAACAATGGAGTTTTCTACTTGCAAACAGGATGAAGGAGGGCCCACTTTCATCTCAGTTTCCACCTCTGAGCCTTAAGCATGCTCTTCTTTGAACATGATCACTCACTATCATCATGCTATTTTAAAAGCCAGAGTTTTTTTCCCCTTAATGGCAAGTATCTCAACAACTTTGTTCTCCTTGGATCGAAATAGGCAACAGAAAGATGGTGGGAAAGGTCTTCAGCAGCATCCCTCTGCTGTGGCCTAGTCCTTTCCAGTCCAAAAGGCTAAAATCACCCCACTACACCTATTTAAATGCAGCATAGAATGTCAAGGCAAACTATATGTTACAGAGGTGAATGTTGCAGACAGAAAAACACTCAGATGTAATACAGGTTGGTTTGGATTTTGTGTTGCTTTTTTTTCTGTAAGGAGAATAAAGTGCCGCCTTTTCCCGCCTTGAGGATGCCGGCCACAGAATGACGGGAGTCGCCTTAATTGCCCGCAGTGCTTCCTCTCTGGTGGCTCTATGCCCTGCTGCTGCTGGTTACTGCTCGGGCCGTGCCCAGGTGAGGACCCCGCTTGTTGCGCGAAGAACACGGCCCGCGCAGGGACTTTTCCGCGGGGGGGCGCGGAGAGCCGCATACCGCCTGGCACCGCCCCTTCCCTACCTACCCCGCGGCGGGCGGTGCGCGGCTGCGGAGCGCCTTCCCCTGCGGGAGGCAGGCTCCTCTTCCCCACTCCGCGTCCGCGCACCGCCTGCAAGGCGGGTGGGTCGTTGAGAGGGAGAAGGGTCGTGCCTGCCCGTGTGGACAGGCCCGTGCCGGGGGTGAAGGGGAGCGCTGGAGGTCAGAGCTACGCTGGGCGAGAAGGGGGTGGTTAGGGAGAGGGTGTACGCTTTGTGCGCAGCGAGCAGTTAGTGTGAGCGTTAATTAACCCGCCCAGCCCGGTGGAGGGGCGACCTCGCTGGTTCCCGGGGGTTGAAAGGTGGCGAAAGGTGAAGGTGCGGGGACTCCTCGACCCGGTGCGGCGGCCGCTCGGGCAGCTCTCCCTCCCGGGAAAGGAGCCGGCGAGGGCACGCAGGAACATGTTTCGCGGGAGGGAGGGTTTGCCTTCCGAAAGCTCAGCCAGGGTCGACTCCAGAGCGTTTCTCACAGCCTGCGGAGCTGGGGGTGTGGAAAAGATCAACCGCAAGGGCTGCAGTTAAATATGCCTGAGAGCCAGTAATCCTCGGCTTAAGTGGGAGAGGGGGAGGGAAAAATCTGCCTCTGTGCTAAATCTGAGTGTTCTTAAGGTATTTTAACCGGTGGGGACTGTGGTGCAATTTGCACAGGAAGCTCGTGATCGGTGCTCGGAGCGTCCAGTCCTGCTGCTGCAGATGTGCCCGGACGCTTTCCCTCGTATCAAGTTCTCCTGCTCCGTGAGCCGGGCGAGCCGCTGGTGTCGAGCCACAGTCCCAAGCGTGGGAGCGGGGTCACGGTGACTGTGCCCTTAGCCCCCCCACCCCGAGGTTTATCGTCTGTCTCCAAGTACGTGTGACTGTGTGGGCTCGGCCGCTCTGTCATGCAAACCTACTGAATTCCAGTTAGACACTTGTGGTGCTGTGCCGCTCAGTACAACCATGGAGGAGATACTAATAATATAATAAAGGTCCCGGGTTGGGTATCTCGCGTTCTCCCACGTCTGGCAGAAGAGGCTCAGCGCTGCCACCTCGCGTCCTCAGGCCCTATGAAGCCTGCAGGAAAAGGAATGAAGTTTCGAGGCTTTTTTTTTTTTTTTTTTTTTACTTGTAAATCGTGGAGAAATCTGGCCAGTGCTCTTCAAACCGCCTTTTAGGTGGAAGCTGAGTGCTCACACTTTACACCTAGGCTTAAAAATGTGGGGAGCTGGAAGGTGCTTCCAGTCCTGCACTGGAGGATTAGGGGTGGAAGTAATTAACTTCAAGGAAAAAGCCAAGAAATTGCAGTAAAATGCTTTTATAGAGTTTCACATCGTGTTTTTGCACTTGCTTTATTACGCAGTTCAAAATTGCGCTTTTGCAAAGTGTTCTTTCCTTCACGAAATAATACGCTTCTGACTGTCCCATGTTCACGCTTTTTGAGGCAAGATTAAATTGAGGCGACTGCTTTCATCAAGATAACACGTAACTTACCTGAAGATAATTTTTTGCCATGGCACACTATGACACAACTGGGTGAAAAGCTTCTCTAAAGCTTTTTTGTTTCCATGTCTCTGAGTTTAGTTTGTATTTTTCCTGCTTTAACCTGTGTCTAGAAACATGAGAATATTTTCCTTGCTTTGTAAACAAATTGAGATTGAAATGTAAAACATGATATCTGGGATTGAAATCCTTTTGGATAGCATGCTTACAGGTGGAGCAGCCAGGAGCCACTGGCTGCTCCCAGACCCAGTTTTTCCCACTGCTGCACATGATTACCAAGGGTGTAGGTAAAACCAGTACTTACTCCTGATGCTCAACCCACTGTGAGCGTCTTTTTCTGTAGATGTTGGTGGTGTATGGTAGAAGAGATTTGATGTGAGCTTTGGGGTGGGGGGGGGGAAATCATAGCATGATTTCCTACACACCAAGTGAAAAAGGTGAAAAACACCACTGATGTCACTGGGTCTCATCAACCCTGTACAGAGTGGTATTTTAGCCAGTGCTTACTAGAGGCTGAAAGAGGAAACGATGTATTATTTTTGCAAGCAAAGCAATAATTTAGGTTGTATCTTTGCAAGTGTTCTTGGTCATGCAGGTGACCTACCGAAGAAGATACCTGGAATTCAGGATTTTTCTCAGCACTTTGTGACAGTGTAATAGTCTGAGTCCAATGTGGGATCTTAATATTCAAAGCTTCTTCTCAAACCAGTCAGAAACCCCGCTAAAGGATTCCACTGTAAATTTTCTTGCAAAAATATCTAACTTATTTTTAGATCACTTTTTCAGACATTTCAGCTGTTTTCAACCATTCGTTTTTGCTTCTGATTTAATAAGTGTTTTTAACTGGTGGTGTGTGGAACAGAAATTTTCACAGCTGTTCCGTCTTACAGCCTTTTCGGTCCCTGGCCTGACGGTTGGTGTGAGGAATCTTTGGGGCAGTAACATTGCCAAGTGTTTTTACGGCCTCACCAACCCTTTACCTGAGGACTGGGTTATTTGATGCCGCGAGGCCTGAAGCGGTGCTTTACAGCGCCTCTGACCGCCGCCCTGCTGTTACCACTGAGCATGGCAGGGCGGAGGGTCCGGAAAATGCGACGGAACAGCACTCTTCGAAAGGCACCTTGCGCCCTCCGAAGGGCCCCGGAGGCGGCGGGGGATGGGGGGCCGCGGTTAGGCACGCGCCCAGGAGGCTGGTCCCCGTCCACCGGCCGGGTACCGCTTTCCCCGCCTCTCGCGGCCCCTCCTGCTACCAGGGGAGCCGGCGGGGCCGGGCCTAACCCCTCTGCCAGGGGTCATGGGGCTGCGGCGTGCGGGAGGCTAAGCAGGCAGTGAGGGCAAGACATCTGCCCTCCCCCTTACTCCGCGGCTGGGCAATGGGATGGGTGGCGGCGATCAGCGAGCGCTGCCGCCCGTGCGGAGCTCCGCTCCGCAGGAGGTGCCGTTCGCGCGTTCCGTCCCACCCGCGGCGCCGCTCTCCATGTCGGAGGGGGCGTGACGGTAGCGCTTTGCGGCCACTTCGCGAGGGGTGACGACCCAGCCGCAGCAACACCCGCGTGTGGAGGGGGGGCGGACGCACATACACACTCCGGCATCCTCCCCCCTTCTGCCGGAACCCCCGGCAGCGGGGTCACCGGGGCGGTGCGTTGCTTTGTGCGGGCAGGTGTCCCCTCCGCGCTCCCAACCCCCCTTTAATTATTCGCATTACGAT
>JANRGW010037105.1:0-22013 GCA_024733675.1 Psilopsiagon aymara
GAGAGGGCCCACGTTGTCCCTAGCCTGTCTTTTATTTGCAGTGTACCTATAGAATCCCTTCCTGTTGTCCTTAACATCCATAGCCAAATTTAATTCTAAGTGGGCCTTAGCCTTCCTAACCTGATCCCTAGCTTCCCGAACAACATCCCTGTGTTCTTCCCAGGCCACCTGTCCTTGCTTCCACCTTTTATAAGCCTCTTTTTTACTTCGAATTTTCCTCAGCAGCTCCTTATCCATCCAAGGAGGTCCCTGCCTATTTTTTGTGATTCTATAGAGGCATTCAGGCCTGAACTCCAGTGAAGTTCTATAAAACTACCTCCTTCACTATAATATGTTGTCAAACCAAAGTGAGTTTAGAAAAAAAAAACTCCCAAAACAGAGTTACTGTCCAATTTTGTAGAGATTTTTCTTAGCAATTAGTAGAGACTCCTTTCATGGCATGTAGTTTGATGAGCATTAATTAAGAATGAAGAGTATTTTTTTGTCATGGAAGTACCGAGGAAGGTAGATGTTTGAATATTAACTCAGTGGTAGGCCATATCACGTGAAAATCACACTTTTTCAGTGTGTCAGGCCACATAACTCTTATGAGTGAGCTGAAGGGCTTGACGAGTTTCAGAAAGATGCATGGGCAGGCTTTCTCTTGTGGGGCAACGTTAAGGGAAAGTTAACAAATCCAGTGACAGAATGTCTGCTTAACTCATAAATCTCTAGAGAATTTTCAGTTTTGGCCTGGAGTGATGTTTATGTGCATGTCAATGAACTTAAAATCAAAGCCCCTTGCCTGGCCTACGGGAAAGGAAATGCATCATGAGAATAGGACACCTTCCAACACTAAGGATTCCTTATAATTTTCCACTGAACACCTTCAGGTTAACACTGTAGCAACAAGACTGTCAGTGGAATGTATTGAACAGTCCTTTCTTGATTAATGTTGTACTTCTTCAGAAAGGATATAAAGGTCAAGGTGAGGAGCACTACAGTGATTTACTGGCAGAAATCTGTTAGGTATTTTGAAGGGTGTTATTCAAATGTCTGCTGCATTTCCAAACAAATGCTTGAACTTGGACTTCATGGTTTGATTCAAGGCTGCTGGAAAGGAGAGAGCAACAGACTTGTTACTATTACTAAAAAACTGAACAAATAAATAAATTTCTCAAGGGCATTTCTGGTCTAGACTACAAGTGTCAGGCCCTTCTGACTTCCAGAGTTGATGCTCTCTTAGTGACACATACTATCTGCCACTGCCTCTACAAAGTGTGCCTCTGTGTGCTACCATGTTACCAAACAATCAGCATCTGTAAGTTTTTTTCTAGAGATGTCTAAGGAAAATGGATTTCCATTCATTATAAAACAATTTACCCCTTAGCTGGGGACAGTTTTCATCAGTTTGAAAGCAATGACATACTAATGGCAGATTAACAGATTATTTCTAATTTCTTCACACTTAGTTTTCTAAAGAAGCAAGTATGAGAATTTAATAAATTGTTAGGTTCTTTTTTTTAAGGTGTTTGAAATGATGTTAGGGCTTACTGATCTGCTCTTAGGATATTTTTAAGAAAGTCAACTTCTGTGTATTCTTAGTGTAATAAATCTGGACTATTTAGCAGTCTAATTTGTATAAAAACTTGCCTGATGTGACTCTATATTATACTTTTTAGAAACATTTACATGGTTCTGATATCTCTGTGGCTTAATATTTCAGGTGAAAATTAAGAAAATTCTAGCATGTTGTCTTTCCGTTTTAACTCGTCTTAACTTGTTATGAAACGAACATAAGATGTATCATATTTAACATTATTTTTGTTTAAGCAGTACTATTTTTTAATTGACTCTTTGAGGAACTTTGGCAGGATTCTCCACTGTAGATACAAGATACCCATATCCTACCCACTGCAACTTTACATGCTGAAGATTCTCTATACAGAAAAAACTAGTTGAATGTGCTTATATAAATGCCTTTTGCTGGATCCTTGGATAGAGCCCTGTGAGTTCACATGTAACAGGATGAAACAGAAGGCAGATTGTATAGGCCAGATTAAAGCATTCAGAGCTAGGAGAGGAGTCACAAAGAGTAACATTATTCCTGATGAAAATTCAAGATTAACGTATTTCTAACCCTGCTTTCCTGCAGATCTTGCCCACAAAAGGCCAATGTCTTGGCCAAAGAAGAGACCATAGCTAAATCAGGTGGCACTTCAAAGTTGAGTTGCTACTGATGGACAAAGCTCTTGCTGTCTTCCCTCATGTCCGGTCAAATATGGCAGGCTTAGAGATGGGCCGCTGGTCTTTCAGTAACACGTTCAGCAAAGTCTGATGAAGTCATCTTAATGGAAGTGTGTCAAACTATTCCTCTTCAGGTACTTCTGTGTGAAAAGATGAACTAGGAATTATCGTTTCCATTGCTAAATGCAAACTCTTATTAAATGTGCATATTTTTCCTACAGTCAAACTTCACTGACTGTAGAAGAGTCATGGGCAAGATGCGTGGGGTTTTTTCATCATTCTTATTTCTGGGAGTCAAGCAGGGAGCAGGCAGGGCAACTTTACTATGTGTTTGAAAATAATTTTGGTTAGATTTTGGTCCATTATCTCAATCTTTTGTGCTTTAGCATCTTGAAGAAGTTGGAGAACTTCCAACCCTAACTATTCTATGATTCTGTGATAATCTTTCCCTTATAAAACTGATTGAATGAGACTGTAATGTCTGTTTAAAATAAAAACCTAGGATACCTCTAGGTCCATGGACTGATATGCCTAGGAGCAGTGCCATACCACCTCTCTCTGCTTACTCTTCTATTCATCATCTATCCTGTTAGGCTTAAAAGAAGCACCTTTAAGATCACAGATTATAAGTTTAAATGGTCTCTGATCTCATCATTCTGATATTTTCATGATCACAGAATTAAACTTGAAACAACTAGATCATCAATGCAGTGGTTTTTACCTGTACCACCATGAGATCAAAAAAACACCCCAAAACTAAAAAGGTATGTATATTTCTTACATATAGCAGATTTTAAAAAGTATTCTTGAAAGCAGCTTTGAGGAAAAATCATTAAATTTTGTCAATAAAATTTAGGATTCAGTGAGTCAAACAGTAGCAGTGATTTTCAAACAGTTCTATGTTAACGACCAAGGAAGATCTCTGCCAAGAGCTTCATGATTCATCTTTTGGAATTAAAATTCAAAATGGAATGAGATAAAGAGAATGTCAAAGACAGCTTATGTGAGACCTTATCAGGCAAGAATTTTCATTACTTTCTTCTTGTGTAATCTTTGGGTGCAAGTAGGTTGTAAAAGTTAATGATTTAAGAACCACAGAATCCCATGATGAAATCTTGCCCATAGTGTTTCACTATAGTTTGAAAGATTGTGGACAGATAATTCATAGACTATGTGTTGGAATGTAGACTGCCTTCTGTACTTTTCCTGATACATTCTATAGGAATTTGTGGATAATGTGCAGGACTCTATTGGCTCAGTGGGAGAGATGAGACTGCTTGTTATTTTTACCATTACCCTTTGTACTTGATCATCACTAATGAAAGAGAAAATGGTGGTGTCTTACTAGCATGTAAAACTTCCCAAATACACACCTCTGCAATGTGCAACTTGAGAATTGTTAAGTATGAACCTGACTCAGACCATAAATAAGCACCATCTGTTAAATGGCCATATTGCATCTATACATCCAAAAAGACTCCACAGGATGATTGTTTTAATCTTAAATATCATGGATAGATTTTCTTAACCAAATAATTTTCTCCTACGTTTAAAGATCAAATATTGTGAGTGATTACAACATGTGCACTTTCATACATAGCACCAGACAATACAGGGTTTAGCAGTGTTTATTTTTGTAAAGAAAAAAACAATGGATTTGACAGGAAGTCACCAGATGTGTCTTTGATTGCACACTTGTAAACAAAATAACACAGAGTGTAGAGTGTAAAGAAAAAACAAACCAACTGTTTTCATGTTGCTACTTCAAACTAACACCTAAGTCTATGTATGTTCAAAATGGAAATATATATACCAAGAATACTAAAATGTCTATTTTACATTATCTACAAAATGTATGTTCTAATCCAGCCACAAATCATAGAAAAATACTTTGATACATGAGAAAAGCTATAAACATAAGAACATTTTGGAAGGAAATAACACACATAAAAGCTCATTAAATAATTACAACAGCAAATAAATAGTTTGTTCAGCTTTACTTTTTGATTGCTGCCATGCATATTTTAATTTTTGGTATACTGAGATAAGAGAAAGGTCAGCATGCAAGGCATTTTTGTTTAGAATGAATCTGAAAGCAGGTGCTAGGTGTATTTTTAAGCTGTTTTCAGAAGTTCATAAAACATGATGTAGAAGGCAATAGACAGATAACTGTTCTTATGAAAACACACAACAAAGCATCTTTTTACAAAATAGACTTCAGTGAATATTCATGGCAAATTTTCTTTGCCTCCATGGCTGGAGAAAACATGAAAGTTCATTGTGTGGGTTTGGAAGGCTTGTGTCGTTCCCCATCTTGAGCATTTGGAAAATCACCCAAAAGGTCCTTATGCTGAGAAAGCCCTTCTGGTTTTGGTCAAAGCAATAAGCATGTAGTATCAGCTGAGAACACAGCAATGGCAGACTTGTCTTTAAGCAGTCAGAATGGTAAAGCAAATGGTTACAGGTGAGTTCAATTTTGGCACAAGGAGAGGGAGATGAGTGAGTAGAGAACATCAGACTTCTAACTTGTACTATGTTTGCTGGATTTACTGGCTCTTTTCCGCTCTTTGTGATGCTGGATAGGTTTTGCTTGAGAGGTTCCTTCAAAGTTGTGGCTGGACTCATTGTGCTGCCTGGTGTATCGCTTGCACTTGCAGGCGGTGACCACAGTTATTTTGTAGGTTCTTATACTTCCGTCCTGGCACTGAAGCTGGATCCTCTGGGTGCGGGTTTTGTCATTGACACATCTCCACTCTTGTGAGCTCCGCCTGCTCCAGTACTTGGTTCCATAACCTCCTCCAATCCAGTTGGGGAGCAGCGGCAAAGGGAGGCATTCACCAGCACACACCAGCTCCTTCAGTGGATTGATGCTGGTGCACTGGCCATCAGAAATGTACTTAGTGGATCTCAGTTCTCGACAGCCAACTTGAACACGATCTGCGGAATGCACAGAACAATAAACACTGAGATTCAGAATGGAGGGATTTCCTCAACCAGTCATTTCCACATTAACAGAGTGTTTTGCAGAAGTTAAATTAGGCTGTAATCTTTACAGGACATCTCTTTACTGTTGTATCCCCCTAAAGAAGGGCCTAGAGTGCTGATGGTATCTCTGGCTATTACCATGGCAGAAAGAAATGATAATGAGATGCACTTCAGCAGTTGTGGTAAAAAAAGGCAGTTTTATTCCCTATCCTTCTTCTCAGAGACATACCTTTTAGAAGAGAAAAAATGCCCCAAGGGAAGAAATGTTTCCTGCTTGTTCTCAGTCTAGGGAATCTGCTCTGTGATGCTTACAGCAATTTTGTTTGATCATTAGTAAGAGAGGAAATAGTGCTTTGGAAACTGTATGCTTTTAAATGAATTTCAAATAGTATGTTTTATCACATTCCACGGTTACAGTGGACTGAGAAGAGCACTGCTGCTCTGAACACAGACAGTGCAAAAGTGACAATAGCTGAAGTTATCAGGGACTGGCATTCTGCATCTGAAGTTGGAATGATTAGCAGTAAGGATTTCAGAGTTGTTGTTCTGTCCTCAGGGGAACACCATCTCTGTACCTGTAGTAGTCTTTATATTGTATGCAACATAGAGGATTCTGCAGATTCTCTCAGGCAACTGACATAGAATGAACATGCAGAGCTTCTCATACAGGCATGTTTGTACCCGTCTGTATGTGCAGCTCTGCACCCTGCAGTAAACACAACTGTTTATTTCAGTAATTACACTTTGAAATAAACGCCCACACTGCGCTTAATTTTAATAAGCAATCTTTACTGGCTGTGCTCTCCCTCTTTCTGAAGGACAATTACGGCGCGGATTCTACACACAATGCAATTAACTAACGCCTTAAAAATAGAAGTAATTACTAGAAACATTTTAGAGTGAATCATAAAGGGCTTTGAAGGTACATCTACATATCACAGCTACAGGCTGCTTCTGTTTCTACTTGGATTTTTGGAAGCAAGTTCTGAACAGAGACACCGAGTGAAGATTACTTCACCCTGTCCCCTGTATCCCAGGATGGGCAGTCCAGGGGACTGCTCCAAGGGGCTGTTTGCAGGGTCGTCCTTCCGCCTGCCTTTCAGGAAAGATTCCATCTTGCCTGCCTGCAGCTGCACTCAGGAATGTACCTGGAAGCAGCTGGTCTCAGATTTGAGTTTGTTTCTCCTACTGTTTTTATGCCTTTCCTGGCTCGGCTTTTCTTCACTGACAGCTCTTTGACGATTAATACCTACTGGGCTGTTCCAGTAATCTCCTAATGATGAGATGTTTCCTGTACACTTAAACCCTGAGCGTTCAGAGAAGCTGACACACCTGGCTTAGCTGCAAGGTATCTGTGGCACTTTTTGCCTTCTCTTTCCAGGGATGACGCTATTTTTATCGAATTGTTGTGGGTGGCTTGGGGTGCATGCTTCTCTATTTGGATTTCTTTCATTTTAAGGAGGCGGACAGGGGAGGGAACAGATAAAGTCAGCAGAAGGTTTTGTCCCATGTATCTGACATACATACATAAAGCTCAGCAGAAAAAGACGAGATATAAAAATGCAAGTCAGAGCAGAGATCGTAGGTAAATGACGAACTGATTTGTTTACTTTTGCTGGAGGTGTTAAGCAAGTAAGTGCTACAACAGGAAGTAAAACTGAACAGCGGGAACAAAATTCGGAGGTTTTTATTGCATTTGAAAAATAGCCCAGACATCTCTCCTGACCGCAGTGGGAGGGAGAATTAAGAAAGCGAGCGCTTTAGAAATGCCTCTCCTTTTCCTTTATCTCGCTTCTCTGCCGGATAACCATAAGCCCCGGCATTCCTGGATGAGCCTCCCTCAGGAAGGAACCTGCCCGAGAGAGCCGGTCCTGCAGGACTCGCACGGGGGAGGGAGGGAGTTTTGCTCGGGGGCCGCCCGGCGAGGCAGGTCCCAGCCGGGAACCAGCAGCATCTTCTTTTGCCCCCGCTTCCCCGAGGTGCGGGTTCCCTACAGCGCCGGGCTCTGGGGCAAAGCGCGCTGCGGAGGGGCGCCGCTGCCGGGGGGCTCCGCTCCGCTGCGGGGCCGGAGCTGCCAGAGGGGCACGGGCGGAGGGGCGCGGTGGAGGTGCCGCCGGTAAGATACTCACTGTTACGGTCAGATCCAGTGCTGGTGTAGTGCCTGCCTCCATTCCTGGCTTGATTCAACGTGCTATTGCTGCTTGGGCTCGCTGCAGCAGGTTTAACAACATGCGAATAAAGTATCTCTGTGGCATCGTTCTTGAAAGCCAAGTAGCTTTTCGTGAAGATGCAAGCTAGGAGAAAGCCATAGAAGTGAATAGCAGGGAGAAGCATGGCTGGTTCAGGCTCTGTCTGACAGAGCTGGATGAAATCGTTTTTCTTCTGCTTCTTCTGGGTAACTCTGCAATTGCTCTTGAAGGTTTCCTTTATATATTCAGAGAGGCTTGGCATTCATTCAGGTGTAAAGTTGTGGATAGCTTCAGAATGAAAACCCACAAAAGGGGTGGGATCCCCACATGAGCCTGCGAAGACCTTTTACCAATAGGAGAGGAGACTGTGTAAAGGAGGAGTTAGATGCATTAATTGCAGGATTCCTATTTGGGGCTTTTGAGGGTATCAGAAAACTCTTACGCACCACATAGCAGCATTCGGGCTGAGACCTAGAGGCTGCCGGCTCTGTCCAGCCATTCGGTATTGCCTTGCATGCCTGGCATTTTTGTGTGATGTGGCTAACACGGTTACTCCTGTTATGCAAAGTCCTGTCCCCTCTTCTCGGATGTGACTTTCAGAAAACTTGCCAGTTCTCTAAGAATGAAAAAGTTTACAGAACTTACAGAAGACTGCTAGACACACAACCACTGTCTGCAATATACCAAATCACTTAACAAAAATACTGTGAATAATTTAAAGCTGCCTCTAGATGCTTTAAATTATGCAGCTTTGATCAACAAGGAGTGCTGCTAGAGAAAGTACTTGTTTTAGGGGAATATTCTCTCCCTGGTGT
The DNA here is from genome assembly GCA_024733675.1 of Psilopsiagon aymara. Taxonomy (NCBI): domain Eukaryota; kingdom Metazoa; phylum Chordata; class Aves; order Psittaciformes; family Psittacidae; genus Psilopsiagon; species Psilopsiagon aymara. The sequence goes on from JANRGW010037105.1 coordinate 8,216, forward strand.
GCAGAGTTGCAAGTATGTATTTCTGTATTACCACACATAAAAAGTACCTCCTCTAGGCTCCTTAGTACAAACATATTCATATTTATAGCCTCTCACTATGCTCATTCACCAAACTAGTCCTTTTTAGTTTTCTACATTGCCTAGAGTGCTCGTATATTTTTAATGTATTATTTCGTATGATAAAGAAAACAAAGAGGAAAGAATAATCTTTATTTTGGCATACCATTTTACTGTGTCGCACACTTAACCTTTTTTTACATAGAATTACATGGCCCAAATCCAAATGGTAGTGTAAATTGAGATGCTGTCAATAGGCCAATGCTTGTCTGCAGCATGGTGAATACTCTGTAGATTTTCCTTGTAAATAACAGTAATCAACACTGAAAGCTCTAGTGTTCAAATTAAAAGGAAACCTTGTTCTTGGGAAAGAGCACAACCATGCAGAAGGCCACATTATGTAAAGGTCAGACTCCAGTCTCACACTGTTTATAACTGAGTTGGTATTTGTAGTCATTGTGGATTTTATTTACTGGAATAAAAGCAGAAGTGGAACACTGGTCAGTTTGACCTCTAGTTGGGGTCAAAATCTCAGTCATGCAGAGAAGACAGCTTTGTTTCACCCTAGTCACAAGCAGACATTCGTCTGTATCAGCAAAACTTTCTTCTTGCATCACTAAGAAAGATACCCTGGATTTCAGCAGGAATAAGGAAAGATCCACAAGAAGTACCAAATTGGTGGCCTTGGCTTAAAAGACACAGGAAAAACTGGAGTGTTGCAAGGTGAAGTGAGTTTTACTGGCAGAGCTGCGTGTGGGGAAGTGGAGTTGATTGCCTGCATCTATTATGACTAGCCCAACCCAGTTCTGGAATAACAAGAATGTTGCAAGGCAGAGTGAGACCTTTCAGCAGAGTAATGTATGGAGGAATGGGATCACTGCTAACCTCTGACAAAGCCCCAAGTTCCACTCTCATGCTACATCCTATTTAGGCACGCAAGCAAAGATGTGCATTTTACCTGCTCTTAAAAAAAAAAAAAAAAAAAAAAAAAAAGTTTCCTGAAGCAGATTATCAAAGATGTGTCCATTTCAGGCCATTAATATTTTCAGACCATTATTGTTTTTCTTCAGCAGCAGCTAACCAAAGGTATGCTTTGTTGATGCTCAAGTCCTACTTCATTTTTTTCTCATCTTCATAGATCTTCACACATCTCTCCTCTCACCTTACTGCAGGGGAGTCTGTGCGGAACAGAGGCCAGTGTGATCAAAAACATGGAACCCATTTTCTAGTACCAGGGGACCTCTTACTGACAGAAAGATTTTCCCACGTTAGGCAAGACTTGGGAAAATCAGAAGTTCCCTTGAGAGCTGTTTCCTTTGAAATAAGGCATATTATCTTGTCACAGGAAAAATTAATGGGAGCTTGGGGTGGCTATAGGACTGAGTCTGTGACTGGACTTGCTAAGCCTCAAACTTTCAGCTTTCAATGAAGGCTAAAAAACACCCTTTCAAATTTGGGCTATATGAAAGCATTATGTTTGTCACATTCTTTTCTTGGTCTTGTCACTTGGAGAAGGAAGACCTCAATACAAGCCTCTTACGGCCTTTCTAAAGGAAAACTTTGACCCTGAATTTGCCACAGGAAAGATAATTACTTAATTTTTCTCTGTGCACTTGAGAATATGCATTATTTCAACTTCATTTATATTTTGCACTTATTACAGTGTTGCATGAAAACATGATTTCAGTTCCTTGGTCAGTATTGTCAACCTCCCTGCTCTGAAAGGTAAACAGGCTTCTGAGGGATTTGTCAGTTAATTTGATTCATACTTTCTTTTGCCAAACCGGGAGCTTGCAGTCTTGGATTTTTTCTGGGTCTTTCTGAGAGGGATTAGAAGTCACATGAAGGCAAGGGATGCTGGTCAGTGAAATTTCATTATTCTTCCTGAATGAACTTCACAATCAAAAGGTCTTCCTTGATGCTTAGCTTAGAACAGGTTCCTAAACTTAAAATATTTTTTGCTATCGTTAGATAGAAGACTGTGACAAGTTCTCAAAGGTGAAGGCTGTAAGTTACCTTTGTAGCCTCCAGAATAGACTTATACAATGTACAGTCTGTCCTTATTCTAGTCAGATTCGATGGCTTGTGTAGAACATAGCTCTGTGCTTAATATATAATGTTGGCCATAAGGAATATATTACACAAGGTCTTTGAAGTCTGTACTGGCTTCCTTTTTGCCTCTGGCCCTAACTCAGGATGTTCTTATTGATCTATAAAACCCTATACACTTTGAGTCCTAGGCAATAAATTCTCTCTCCTTTATCTTCCATTAGGAGCTTAAGATCAGCCAGGGCAAAGTTACTATACATGAATATCTGGAGAGGTTGAAGGCTCAGTGTGAAGGGCCCAGGAGCCCGGATTTCACTGCTCCACAGGATCCATGAGAGCTCTGCTCTGCTGCTTGGCATGCTGTAAAGGCCCTTGGCTAGTCAGATCCTTGAAAGGTGACTGTGGGGAAAGCACAGGGAAGAAACCTATTGACCAGATTAAGTTAAACTTTTGTACATGTACCCTGGGATAAAGTACTACATTTTACATGCTTTTTTTCAACTTAACTGCTTCTTGTATTTTAACAGCCTTGCTTCTGAATGAACCTAAACATAGTGGTAAAGCCATCATCACTCTTCAGAGATAATACTAACCAGAATTACCCATGCCTTAAATTTTAATTTCTCCATTTTCTATGATGGAAAAAAAATCATGTTTCTCTCAATGGATGCAGAAAATACAAGGCATATGTTCTGTAGCGATCCCAAATGAGAATTCCCTTCTTCATTGTCATTTATAAGTCTGTCAGGATACCATCCTCCATGTTTCTTAGACACTATAATGATGTCCAAAGGGCAAAATTTTGTGTGGAGTGCACACACCTGTCTAGCAGCACAGAACAGCCACAGGGAATATGCGCTGACAAGTACAAATGACTGCCAGAGAGCCTCGTCCTTGCAAACCACATGACCACTGAACATGCACAAAATGAGAAGGGATTCCCAATTTTTCATAAAACTTGGACCTGCCCAGTTTTAATAATGACAGGAAAAGGCCAGAATTAGAATGAAGGCTGCACAGAAAGGTAGGTTCAAAATTTAGGTTTGTATTTTTATTCTTAGTCCCAAAGAGAAGACCATTAGAGCACTGCACTTCTGACTTGTTTCTAAAGGCAGATACTTTGAGATTAAGTACAGGCTCAGATAAATGACTGCAAAAAAGAAACTGACATTTATTACTTTGCACCTTAAAACAGAAATGACTGTCAGGCTATTTTCTGTTAAGCAATAAGCATATTCATAATGTACTTCAAAGCAGCATAAAATGTGATTTGGAGCATGATAAGAGAACTCCTCTGAAAGTGTGGTAAAATTGTAATAAATTCAACTGTTGAGAACTTGTAAGCTGTTGTGCAACAAGTTAGAATAGTTTTGAAGCTCATACAGAAAACATGTTAGAGAACCAAGATATGCCCTCCCCCCCACACACAAATTCTCTAACCAAAGGCTTTTTTGAATACTGAGGTTTTTCTATACTAAGTGGTACTTCTTAATTTTCACAGTAAATTACAGTTGAGAGATTGACTGGAAAACATAACATATATTCTCATTAATGAGAATGACTAATTAGTTCTGATTTATGTCTCCTTCATCTCCCTAAGAATTCATATTACGATTCTAATTTTTTCTACTTGCTCTTATATATACATAATGTAAACAGAATAATTGAGGTCAGACTGTGGCTTCAAAGGAGGCAATTTATCACTTTTATCAAAAAAGACAGTAAATAGACAAAAAAGGGGAAATATTTATTTTGAAAATCTAGAAAAGTAGAGTGAAGAACTGTCTGCGGTAATTACATCTGCCACCTCTCCTTGAGCATTTGCAGTAAGATTTTAAGACCAGATTGAAGATGATGTGGATTATTATCATTCAAAACATGGTTTTTGATTTCTGGGTATGTTGAAGAAGAAAGAAAAACAAAACAGGTTTACAAGTGAAAAAAAATATGAGAGTAACAGCTTGTTTATTGAGGTAACAATACCTCTTAAGGCAGCTCTTAAGTGATACTGAAGTGTGTGACACTTCTATTTTAAACCAACTGAGGGCAATAAAGCAGGATTTTTTAATATATATAGGCACTGAAATCAAGTGGACTTTGGTATCTACATACTTGCTAAAATGTTGCCCTAAGGAGTGAAAGTCCTATTGATTTTCAGTGAGCCAGTCACTTAAATGCTTTTGAGAATTTTACCCTCAGGTTAAAATTCTGAACCTCCTACTCGAAGTTAAGCAGGCAAAGTCCCATCAACACGCCCCAGTTGCAAATAAAATAGAAATTGAGTGAAGGTTTTGAAGTCTGATTTGTTTCTTTACATGTAATTAACTGAACTCTTAATATATCACTATGTTTCAGTAAACTGCTTTGTGTTTCTAATTACGTGGTCTGAAGTGATTACAGTGTATTTAAAAAATGCACACTCTACAACAAACCAGCTAAGAAAATCTGGCATGGTGTCAGGATTTCCTAGGCGAACACTTGCCAAACCTGTTGTTAGATCTGAAGTAATAATTTAAAAACAAGCCTACAAGGTATTTGGAAGAGGATCCCTCCTTCCTTCCTTCTGCTTCATCTCCCACTCCCTTACAAGGAAATCGCTTTCCCTTATCAAAACAGAACAGCTACTGACATTTGTCTTCTGGTAAGAATTCTATCCCTGCTACCTTCAGATTTTAGATTTGGCTAGTGTATATTCTTGTTAAAGAAAAATATTACCTTCACCAGGAATGCTAGTGTCCAAATTCTTCAATCAGATAAACATGCACAACTCCATGCTGAAATTAAGGAAGTACCTGAGGGCAAAACCTGGCCCCAAATTATAATTTTAGTAATTGTAATACTGTGTAATTCCTTCCCTGCCAAGAGACCTAAATGACCCATCCTGCACAACAAATTCACAGACTTACCAGGCACTCAGTATCAGGGTTTCTCTTACAACTCATGGACCAGAATATGATTGAACAAAATGTATACAGCTTATTTTATTAAAATAAATCCATGCAGTATTATGGGGCATTTGTATATTACTAAAAAAACCCTCTTACCTGCACATGTAGGATCTGCTGTAATCCAGCAAATGTTTCCACAGTACCACCCCAAACACAATTTTAAACACTGGGAACCTTAACTAAAATGGAGATGTATCTCTCTCTCAAATGATCTGTATAAGTATCTTGATATACTGGTTTTTAGTCTCAGCTACTGATAGTCAGCCTTCCTACCTGAAGTTAGTTTCAGTCACCTAGTTCTCTTTTAAGTACCAAACTGTTTGTTGCATGCAATCAGTGACTGAGACATGCAATCAATGAATGAGACAATGAATGAGGCTGAATGAAATTAAGACACAGAACCAAGTATCACCTGCTTACGACTGCACACTGCAGCCCATTCCAGACTTCCTTTCCAGCAATTTTAGTTAACTGGAATTCACATGTTAAAGAAAAAGTAACAGAAAGAGCTGATAGACCCCATGCCAATTGAAGATCTCCTGACTGGAATGCTCTAGGGTCTCTTTTAAAGCACTAAAATTACATTTGTACTAAACTAAAGCTTAGTAAAAGTTACTATGACTACAGAACAGCCTTAACTAATGGAGTGGCAAAATGCGTACTGAGACTCAAGTTTTCAAACTCCTAGGACTATATTGCTTAACAAGTTTTTAGGCATTTTTACAGTGAGAATATTTTGTTGTTGCTTTTGACTCACATACACAAGTGTAATATATAGAAAGACATGTGCACTCAGTTTGGCTGAAAGTGTAGAAAATGCCAATGCTACAAAGTTGAGAGGTGGGAATGAATTCAGAACAGTCCACCCATTCTCCAGGTTGTATGTAAAATTTAATACCAAAACACTTCAGGGAAGAATGAAGGATGGAAATTCTTTGCAGCAGTAGGTGTCCAGATTTAAAAATCTTTTCCTCAGTCCAAGTCAGCAAATAATCTTCACATTCTGCTACTCCTTATGGTAGAAATTTCAGAGAACAAAGAAAATCTAACCACATGTTTCTATTCTGAGTTTTTTTCTTTGATTAATCTTGACTTTCAATAATATTGGTTCAACAGCAGCGGGGTAATCCCTGCCTTAAGCATGACATTAGGTTTTAAAGGATTATTCATTTTATCTAAGCTTAGAAGTTTTTTGGTATGCCTTTATGGTAATAACTATTAGCTGTACTTGCTTAATCACAGATCTTTAGGCAAAATCATCCTCTAGTCTGAAGCACAGTGGGATTTCAGTCCTTCAGTTAATCACAGAATCATAGAATAGTTAGGGTTGGAAAGGACCTTAAGATCATCCAGTTCCAATCCCTCTGCCATCATCAGGGACACCTCACACTAAACCATGTCACCCAAGGCTCTGTCCAACCCGGCCTTGAACATCGCCAGTGATGGAGCATTCACAACTTCCCTGGGCAACCCATTCCAGTACCTCACCACCCTCACAGTAAAGAAGGTTTTCCTTATATCCAATCTAAACTTCCCCTGTTTAAGTTTGAACCCGTTACCCCTTGTCCTATCACCACAGTCCCTAATGAAGAAGTCCCTCCCCAGCATTCCTATAGGCCCCCTTCAGACACTGGAAGGCTGCTATGAGGTCTCCACAGAGCCGTCTCTTCTCCAGGCTGAACAGTCCCAACTTTCTCATCCTATATCTACATGACAACAGCAGATTAGGATTTAGAATTAAACTGTTGTTAAATATGGTTACAAAACAACGAGGCCGCTGTCAGCAGAGATAATCAGCAACGAGTTTAATTTTGCCAGAGATTAAACTTTGTCAGTACTGTTCATAACTGACTGTAGCAGTAGTTCTTGTCACAATTGCACCTGCCATCAGTGTCCAGAAACTGAACACGCCCCATAATGAATGTGTGTTTCTCTATATTCAAAACCTTGTCACTATTTATGTCTGTAATCTTCAGGCAATGAAGACATTCTTTTTCCTATATAAACCATGGTTGTTGTGAGAGACATTTATTTTGAGACTTCAGTCTTAAGTCTATTTGGAATTGCAAAGTGGTTCAAATGACACATGAACAGTATTCAAGAAAGGAGATGTCAGAACATTTTGTTTGTTCACTTGGCCTTTCTGCAGTTCTTCAAAGCTTTTCACAGGGTTGCTTTCCTAAATTCATCCTAGCTTGGGAATGTTATACAACTAAAGTTTTCATAGCTGTGAACATCTGAAGTTGTTTTTCAGGAGGAGTATTTCCAATAAATTTCCACTCTGAGGCAAAACAGAATAGCGTCCTCCCTTTTGTGAATTTTCAGCTAAAATGTATCTCTCATCTCACACATTTATGCCTGCCTGATAAGAACAACCTAACAATTGCTACTGTAAGTGGAAGATCCTGCAGGTAAAAATCCCTGGCATGATTCTTCCCTGATGGTTACCAGATTGATCTCCTGTAATTCAGGAGATGCACATTTCCTTTTTAAGGTTGGATGTAACAAGCCACCTTTGTATAAAGAGCCAGTAAGAGATGGTGTTTTGCCTAATTTTTGGTTTTCTCTTTACATGCTACCTTTGATACTTCTTGGGAGGTAGGAAATCTTGCCTTCCAGCTTCCCTTCAGAGTTTTGCATCACAGATGCTCATTTTCATTCACCTGTTATGTAGCCAAATGGAATTAGCATCCCATACTGACCCCTTCTTTTTCTTTTTCTATTGCAAATTCTGGTGAGCTGTTACAGCATAAGAGGTGTGATGACTGCCTGGCATTTCCATATCTGTCCTCCTGGTTCCTCTGTGCAGGAAGTGCCTTTGGCAACCAACAAAGACAAGAGGGTTGGGAGGGGATCACTCCAGAGATATTTTTTTGCACAGTTGAAGCTTGAAGAGAGGAAAAGCATTTGAGATACTTACTAATTTTTGTAATTTCTGTGACAGATGAAAGTACCTGTTGCTGTAGAGGCCCTTACAATAGTGAAGAACCATATCCGTGAGGGATTTTTGCTTTAAAGAAATTACTTCAATGAAAATGACTTAAAATTATTTCTACTTCCATATGCACAAAGAATTGCAGCATAATTTCTCGTTTATAGGTGTAGGGAATGCCAGTAAATGGTGTTATATCTCAAATGCCTAGGTTCCACTTTTAAATACCTGTATTCAGTTTTCCATCTGCTTCTTACTTGGACTGTACCACATTTACATAGGTAGCATGTCTTAGATTGTGCATGGAATAGATACTTTGTGCTCCTCCTAAAAAATAATACGGAGAACATAATGCTATCTTACTTAGAATAAAATATATTGTTCTGGACAACCCAATACATAATTCTTGTCAAAACTCAGTATCAGTATAAGATCTGTTAAGTGGTTATTTTATTACTATTCATTAAGTCAACAAATAAAACCAAAAATGAATGGATATGATGGTTACTAAGGACAGAGGTACATATGGCCATGAAATACTCCATTTTATTTTACTTTCTAGAAAACACCTACTGTTAAGGGTAAACTGTGTAAGACAGAACATTTATTTTATAAATTGTCAGGAGGAAGATCTATGCATGCTTTTTGCTGCCACATTAACTTACTTTAAGGGTCCAATTCGAACCTTGTTGAAGTCAATAGAAGTCCTTCAACTGTCTTAAAGGGAGTTGTGTTTAAATTCTCCATGAAGTAAAGCACTCATCAAGAGACTGGCTGGCAGTTCTCTGACCTGGGTTCATGGCGGGCGCCTTGCAATAACTTCAAATATCCAGCCAGCAGCCGGCATATGAGACCTCGAAGTCTAAACCATATATAAAGCAATAGCATTGCACCACCAGGACAGAAAAACGATGTTTCACGAGTTAAGCCTAAAAGGCCAAAATTAACTATTACTATCTATATGCGGCAACCGATGTGGTCTTTTTATTAGCTTTTATTTAATTTGCATTATTGGATTCACATTTCCCTGTTAAAAAGAGTTCATCATATTCATGAGGAAAATGGTTAAAAAATAATTAATTTATCCAGCTCATTAAAACCAGTTTGCATTTCCCAGTTTTCCATTACTTAATGTTTATTACTAACGTCAGCACACTTGCACTTATTATGGGATGGCAGTCCTTCCCAAGTCCTCATTCCAAACACCTGAAAGAATACTTTTTCTCTCATCCTTCTTGAAAGAAATTTAGTCTGCATAGAGGTCATTAGTGAATGTATTGTTCCCTAGAAGCCACCATCCCCTCCTATATGCATTTCTTTCTATGCACATTCAGCAGTGAGACTCCAATTTCAATCTCCTGCCACATGAGAAACCTGCGATTGTCCTTGGAAGGAAAGCTTGGGAATCCTCCATTCCCATTTGAATCCTCTTTATATCACTAGCTGTTCTTTGTTTTGATACAGTAGGTAATGTAGCAGTGACTTAATACCACATCACCACATAAGACTAAACGCTACTTTGTGAAACTACAATACCTGAAAGAACTTAAAAATATCTTAATTATCCCACACACAAAGATTAAAGGAAGGGAGACAATCCCAGGAATACAGAGGCTGCCTAATGTAGTCATACTTCAGGATTACTCTTTATTATTAAGGTCCTTTTTGGCTAGGGATGTTGAAGAGGATCTGAAGTCGCTTACTGTTTGCTTTATTACCTTCAGCAAAACATCTGAGGAACAGGAACACTGAGTTTGCTCTCCAAATCTAGCCTTCAGCATTGTGGCACATATCATCTTTGCGGCGCACATCATCTTTGCATGGTGAAAGTTCAGGCTGCATCCTGAACCCTAATTGCTTTGGGGTCCAGCATCAAAAGTTGGCAGTGTACTTGAAAATGTCTCAATTAAACTGATCCTGTGATTTTGGACCCATTACAATGTTTTTTATGTCTAGGATTTGCATCTCTACTGTCAAGCATGTGCAGATCTCAGAATATTCTCAGATCTAACTCTTGCATAATTCACACCACAAACCCTTAAACTAATACCAAGGCAGGTGTGCCAGGAGGTGGAAGAACTCTCACTATACTCAGAAACAGTGATTATATTCAGTGGCTTTATGTGGGGCAAGCTCTTGTTCAGGCAGTCTGCCTGGCCTGCACACAGGCAAAATCAGTTGTAGTAATGGTTCATCAGGTAGTACTGGGAGGTTGGTTTTCTTTTTATAAGAGTGTAGATTATTTAAAATCAAGCTGTGAGTGGGCTACATACAAAAGTGTAGATGGAAAATTCGTGGGACATGTGGCTTGGTGTGTGCATGTGTGCAGTCAAACCTACTTTTCTGCTTGCAGTCTAGACATGGCCTTATGGCTTGAATTTGGAAACACTGAACCTCACAGAGATGAAAGTAGGGTTTAATACCCCAAGGCAGATGGGCTGGAATGTGGAGAAAAACTAATAGTGCAGGTTAATTTAGAGTCTTCAGTATGACTGTGGTCAATCCCGCTCTTTTAAATGGGGAGGGGGGAATTTCATTTCATCAAAATTTGGCAGGTACAATTCAAGATAAATAGTTTGAACCTCTAGTGACTGTGGGTTTGGAAACAAAATTAAGCTTCTAATAAATTTCTGTAAATTTTCTTTCTGAATGTTCCGCTAAATACAACTTCTCTCTTGCAGGCAGCTGTAATAACACAATCTTTTACATTTATAAAGTGCTTTTCATCCTGAAAATTCCTGACAGACTCTGCAAACTGCATTCATTCAAAATCACTTCTATGTGACTAAACTGCATGGGGAGCAACAACCAGGCACAACACATACCTTGGACCATGGAAATTTTGGCCAAAACCGCAAGACTAAAATTCTATCACTATTGAAAGAACAATACTTTTGTTATCTACATGAAACAGATAGGACCCTGGATTTTTCAAAATACTCAGTTGGTTATAAGCTCTACCAGTCTACTAAGAACTGGGAAGGTAGAAACAGGGAAATGATTTGGTTGACACTGGAATAGTAATAGCCAGGATGTCTTAAAACTAATGCTTAGAGTGTTAGGCTTTCCTTGCCAGGTATACCTGGATATTAGTTCCAGCTCCCCATGTTTTCAGTGCAGATGAGAGAGTTGTCAGGTACAAAGCTTTCATGAAGCTGCAGACAAGCAAAAGCAGTCTCCTACGAGAGGTTAATGAACTGAATGTTACTACCAATCATTTGCCAGACTGGTACACACTGTTAAAAATAGAGAATACTAAACATAGCAGTAATTTAGAAATTAAATATGTACTTCATGTGAGCAACTAATCCAAGTAATAGTATTAGGTGAATATATGCATTAAGATCATAAACTTTTTCATTACAGTGGGAATAAAATGGAGGATATAGTGAATAACTTACTAAACTGTCATATTGCTTTATATTTTGGCATCTAGCATCTTGAAAGATCCAAAAATTCCTGATACAAGTTAGAACTCAACTAACTTGTTAGTTGTTTCTTTAGAAGGAAGAACGCTCCTTGAGTTCAACTACAATTGTGCATAAGTGAGGCAGGATCTAGCTAGCTGAAGAGTAGCTGCACCGTTCACTGAAATGCTGTTAGCTAAGACTGGAAAAGTAATGGACATAGTACATGGCATTAGAAATATCAAACCAAACTGAAGCTGCATTTTTGTACACTGAGACAAAAGTCACAACAAAATAAAAAGGTATTTCACCAGAAGAAAGGGATTAAACTGATTCTTGTTTTATGTACTCCTTCTACCTCACTCCTGCCAAAGGGCCAGTCCTCATCCAAGCATTTTAAGTGAATATCAATAGCACACTTATGGACAAAGCATGACTCATGTGGTACAGACAAGAAACACATACATAAAACATTTTAAAATGTATGTTTTCTTTTTCACTTTCTAATTGTAAAGTATAATCTGCATACCTTTTTTAAAAGAAAGTAATGATAACAATGATGTTGTTTCTTTAGACCTATTGTTCATAAAATTGCTTTTTTCTATTCCACACATGGTCTACTGGCCAAGTTGTATGTTGTTCCATGCCACAGGCTGTAAATTCTTTTATACAGTATTTCTTTATTTCAAGCATAACTGTTTAGAAAGACAAAAGGAACAGACATAGTCTATTTCTTTTTAAGTGTATGGAATGCAATTTTTTTCTTGTTTCTGAGATTGTATTTGCAGAAGAACCATGGAAAAAAGAAATCTGATTTGGCTGAGGTCTTTAAAAGAGCCAAAGAAAATCAGCTGTCCACTTCAGTCAGTTCACAAGGATAGCTTGGCTTCTATCATCAGCTTTACATTTGTCTGAAGCAGACAGACACTAAGGCAAGGTGCTATTTTTCATTAGAGCTCCAAAGTCTGAGACTGTGGAAGCCACGAAAAATTATGCAAATTATTAATTCTAATGGCTACAGATATGGCAAAACATTTGATGCACACATGAAAAGTGTTTAGATGTTATTTGATATTCTTTTTTAAATGGAACAGTAAACAAAGCTTGGATCCAATTTTACTGCATTTCACAAAGCTTTTTTAATATTGGAAGGCCAGGGGAGATTGCTAGATTATTATTGCAATACATCCAGGTACTTTTGTACTCAACTCCATAACCTGTATTTGGCTAAAGAATGTGTTTCAGGAAGGCACTGAAATGAGAAGGAAGACTTCAGCAGATGCAGAATCCACCCCTTCTGATAATTTGGACATTCACTCTTACTATTGAGAATTTATGTCTTATCTGTAGTCTGAAGATTTGGGTTTTCATTTTCTGAAAGCAAAAAGATTTCTCATCTATAGTACTACCTTGTACTTTCCCTTGGAAAGGTACAGCCACACTATGTTTCCAGCATCTTGAAGTTGTATTAATTTCTCTCTCATTTATCACTGTTCAGTCTCTCAAACAGCTACCAAACTACTCAGCTGAACACAAAAGAGTTATTTCTGTCTCTAAGAATATGGCATAAGGCCTTTTATACACAGAGCACAAAACTTCAAGACATTCAGGACAAAAATCTCATTTAAGAACAATGTTGTTAAGTTCTCAGTAGTATCAAAGTGAAGAATACCTTAATAAAAAGTTATATGTATCCCCGCCTTTTACAAACATTGCTTCATCATGCAGAGATACTGCTTGAAAATGAACTCGTTGAGGTGGACCCCCCCTTACCCCAGTTTTTTGACATATAAAGATCATAAAACACGAAGTGTGCCTTTTTCAGGCTGGTTGATGATTTTTCATTGCATGCTGGTCATTTGTACCTCTGCACAGTCTAATTATGCATTCTCTCTAGAAACACCTTACAATAGGAATTCCAAAATCATCAGACTGATTTCACTGAAATACACTGGTTTACAAAAAAGTAATATAGACCTTGTCTTTGATTAACCATGCCAAGTGCAAGGTCCTACAGCTGAGTGGGAGCAATCCCAGACACAGCTGCAGGTTGGGCAGAGAAGAGATTCAGAGCCGTCCTGCAGAGAAGGACTTGGGGGTGTTGGTTGATGGAAAAATGAACATGAGCCGGCTGCAGTGTGCACTTGCAGCCGAGAAAGCCAACCGTATCCTGGGCTGCATCAAAAGGAGTGTGACAAGCATGTTGAGGGAGGTGATCCTGCCCCTCTACTCTGCTCTCGTGAGACACACTCTGGTGTCCTCAACATAAAAAGGACATGCAATTGTTGGAACAAGTCCAGAGGAGGGTCACGACGATGATCAGGGGATTGGAGCACCTCCTGTATGAAGATAGGATGAGAAAGTTGTGGCTGTTCAGCCTGGAGAAGAGAAGGCTGCATGGAGAC
>JANRGW010037107.1:0-17756 GCA_024733675.1 Psilopsiagon aymara
GGGGGGCGGCGGATTGCGGCTCCCTCGGGGCATGGGGCTGGGGGCGAGGAGCGGCCTCAGCGGGGCCGATAAATTAAAGTGAGGTAAAAGTGGGACGTGACAGCTTTGCCTTCAGTTCTCGCATCGAGCCTGCTGGCCGCGGCAGGTTCACCAGGTACCAGGTGCAGCTGTGAAGGAGCTGTAGGAAACCTGACTTAAAGCTCAGGGGGACGCCCCCGAGCGGGACGGGCTGCAGACCAAGCGGGTGTGAAGAGATGCGCGGGCTAGGCCTGCACAGGGCTGTGGTGTGGGGCAGGAGGCAATGCCCTCATGACATCTGACCCTGGTAAAACCCGACCCAGGCAGCTGCACAGCAATGCTCTGTCTGCCAAACCCGTATATGTGTATCCACATTGGTTAACAGTTATCGCAGTAGATGTCTTCACAACCCAAATGGCAAAACTCAGAGGTTACCTTTCCTGTGGGTGTGCAGAGATGGCGTTTGTAAATAGTTTCTCTCCACCGCAAGCCAGCTGCAACAGCAAAGCCTGTGGGGCTGGGGCATGGTCACTATGGTCCTGCGCTGCCTGTGGGGCTTTGGCAGGGTGCCTGTGCCATTGATTTCACACCTCCCCTGACCGCTCTGAGCACAGCTGCCAAGGCAAGGGAGGTGTGTAAAAGCAGATAAGGTGTTCTGATTCCTCCTCCAGCCTCTCCCTGTCCTCCAGGCTCTGAAGTTATTTTTTTCATGCTTCTATGCAAGATCTATCGTGGGGCAAGTACAAATTGTTCAAATCATGTTGCCACAGGATCCGAATTTGATGCCATTTTACTTCAGCAGCGCAAAGATCTACGTGAAATTCATAGCAACTGTGCTACTGTGTACTACACGTGTTTTACTTTCACATTTATGCTCTATGCTTGTATAATTGCCTCCAAATACATCTCTTTTTTGAGGCTTCTATGAATTGGAAGGGAAATCACGACCTAGACAGTCACAATTGCGTAAGCAGCACACATACGCTGTGGTTTGGTCTCTGTTACGGAGTGCTTCGTGCTCCGTCACCACTGATGCTGGCCGGGCTCAGTGGTTGTCAGAGCTCATGTTTTTAGCGATGAGAAGTGAGGGATTTTAATCCGAGGTGCGAGGCATGCAGGCAGTGGGTGTAAAGGGGGTAGTCCGGCTATGGAGAACGTCTTTCTTGCCTCGTTACTGTGTCAGAGGCACTGTCAGCGGGCAGTGCTGTGTGAAGCAGGAATAAGTGGTGGTGATTTCGTAGAGGTGGTGTTGAGAACACGAAGTGACGTTCTCTCCGTGGTGTGGGCACCGCGCTCAGTGACCTTTACGGGCGGCGGGGCCCGAGCGGCGGGGCTGCCCGCAGCGCCCCGGAGCGGGGGCTATCACGGGCGGGAGCACGGGCGGGATCTGCCGCCTAACCCCGGTTAAACGGCTCCCGTCAGAGCGCAGGCTGGGGTCCGCTCACTCGGTGAGAAAGGCCCGAGGGCCGCTGCTGCCTACGGGGAGAGACCCCTGCGGCCTGAGGGGGCCCTCGCCGCGGCCGCCCCCCATTCATTCCCCCGCTCTCCGGAGGCATTCGGAGGGGTGGCCCCGAGCTCCGCAGTCCTCGCCACCCCCCGGCGGGCGGCACCGGGGCGCGGCGCCCCGCACTCTTTTCTCTCCGCGGAAGGTTACGGCGTGGGGAGAAATGGGAGGGGTCGGCGAGGCTTAAAGCTCCCGCCCGGGGGAGGGACCGGGTAGTTGGGGTGGAGGCGCCGCGGGAGGCGGCGGGGGTCCGGTTCGGTGCGCGGTTGCTCGTTCGGTTTAGCGCCGCTCCTCCGGTACCGTCGCCATGTCTCGGGAGCCCGAGATCATGGAGTCGCAAGTGATGTGGGAGCCGGACACGAAGCGCAACACCCACATGGACCGGTTCCGCGCCGCCGTAGCCAGCAGCTGCGGGCTCCGCTTGGGTGAGCGCTGGGCGGGCGGGGAGGCCCTCGGGCTCTGCTTGGGCCCTGCTTTGGCTGTGGGGCTTAAAGGGGAGTTCTGCTGCATTAGGAATGGTGTTATCGTGGGTCTATGGTAGGGCTGTTTGCCCCTGTCCCAGAGAGGTGGGAAAGGTGCCCGCAGGGTGCTTGGGCACCCCACATCCGCCTTAGGTTAGGAGGGGGTGAAGTGGTCCAGGCTGCAAGTTGGATGCTCTGCTTGTGCCTCATGCAGAGGTCTCTCGTGCAGCATCTCGCTTAGCGTGAAAGGTACATGCTACTGGGAAATGTAAACAGCCTTATCTGTTACTGTTGCTGCTGTTGGATGTCAGCCTGGGCAGCATCGCTGCTGGTACGTGCTATGTGCTCCTGTCTGCTTCTCTGTATTGTTGGGGCCCTGCTTGCACGGATTTTCTGTGTGAGTAGCAAAGCTAAAGTGACTTAGTGTTTTAAAGGGATGCGGAAGGAAAGGATTGCTGCCATTATGACTGTGAGGTTAGTTTAAGCTTTAACAATAATATGATGCTCTTAACGATGGATGTGTGTGAGGCTTGAGTTAAAGCTGTGTTTATCTTTGTTTATGAAGCAAGTTAAGTATTGGCTGTGTGGGCTCATTTGTGCCATGAACCAGGTAGAGTTCAGTGCATGTGGGGGTCAGACCCTCAAATTCTGATTTGATTGCTCATGCTGGCCTCTTCAAGCATTTGGGGACCAGGTGGCTTGTGTGGCTTTCCTGTAGTCATTCTTCTAGCGGGGAATGGAGGGAGTATTTTTGGCAAGTGGCCTGACAAGTTTGTCATTCCAGTATAAATGTCTGTGGTATAAGCAGAGGTATTCTGGAGGAGTAGCAGAATATCTAATGCTTCTAGTAGTTCATGTCTGGCAGACAATTAGGAACTTCAGTTGGAAACTTATTATGCAGGTAAGCCAGGTTGTTATTTTGGCTGCTGGGGGGTTTCCCATTTGAGCACATATATAGCACCTAACTCTTCTGGTACGTAAGAAGCCAATTACTACAGGATTTTAGTCGGCTCCTGAGTACATGTTATTTAGCTAGTACACATGTGGTCAAGATTGAATGCCAGTTCAGATGTGCTGCCCAAGTTTATGGTTGTAGCAACTAGAACTCTTTTCACTCCATTTAGAAATGAAATCCATTCAAAAGTGGATTCCAGTTCACATATAGAAACCTTTGTCAACTTCCATTACATTTGAACTAATGATCAATGGTCTGTGTGCTGTTCAGCAATGAAGAATGGATTCTTTATGTAACGTTAAGATGTGGACTTGCTGAGAAGAGCTGAGGGCAATATAACCCTTAAACAGCATGGTTCTGCCCAATGCTGAAGATGTACTAACAAGATGCAATGTTTAATTGCTGATTAAGAGGCTTCTGCTCTTAGGGACTTGCATGCTAAAGCTTATTTGAGGTCAAACTGTATAGACAAGACAGAACAAACTGTTCATACTGTAAGAAACAAAATTAGTGATCACATGTGGCTTTTTTTTTGCCTTTATTGAATGATTTGGACCATGTGGTACAACTGGTTTTTGAAAGAGGAGGTGGGAACTTGAACTTTCCTTTGGTAAAGTCTTATCCCCACACCACAGACTCACTGATGTGCAATTTGTGGAAGAGTGATGGAGTGTAAAAAGGGCACGTAGGAGGCTAGGGCTGAGGCAACATGTAGGCAAAAGCTTAAGCTATGGAGTGGAGTCTTTGCCTCTGCTTCTACTATGTCAGTAGTATGTATTGAGTAATCTAACATTGATGGAAAAGACCGAGTGGACTAAGATGTGAAAGGGACAGACTGGGTGGGGAAGCAGCTGTTGTGATCAAGTGTGAGTAACAGTGTCTAGATTGTTTTGAATGCATTTCTTGTATAAATCTGGAAGATGTCATTGTAAGAAGAGGATGCAAAGATGACTTCTGAAGCAGTCAGCTGGACAACAGGATGACAAACTAGAGATAATAGGAGAAAATGACTTCAAGTGGCCTAGCTGAAAGCATCAAATAGGAAACAGTTGGCAGAGCAGGAAACTGTTAATACTGTCACTGATGGCAGATATTCATATCTAAATTGGCTGTTGGCACAGCTTCAGACAGCATGGATGTGACTTGGGAATGTTACTTTTAAGTTGCTGCTGAGAAATTGGCTTCAGTTATTCATACCCAAAATGGTTTTATACACAAATTCAGTATTTAGTTTGAACTGTGAGGGTTTGGTGTGCATTTCTCTGTCACACAGTCATGTAAGGCTTAAACTGCTCACTCCCATGTTTTTGATGCCAGGTTGTGGTTTTAATATCTAGCTAGTAAACATCTTATTTCATTTCACTGATGCTGTTTTAGCATGAAAAGATAAGCTGCAGTCTGTCAGACCTATTATTAAGGAATAACGCATGCTTCCTTTGTAACAGTGCTGTTGATGTTAAGTGAATGCGTCTACTGTCTCTGTTACTGTGCTATCAGAGGTCTTTGGCCCTGGACTAGAACCATACAGCAAGTGTCAGGAAAGCTCATTTATCTTCTGCTGTATGGAAGCATCATGCTGTTGATAAGATAGGAAGTGGAAGTGTCAGCAAGCTGGTCTCTATCCTGTTGTCTAATCCTCAGTTTCACTAATGGTGGGTAGATGTTGCACAGAGCTAATAGAAAAGGTCTCTATCTCTGTGATGGCAAATGGCTTTTTGCAGGTGAAAAGGTGCCATCTGTTCAGGTGTTTGAGTAGACTATTTCTGTTGATGATGTGAACAAAACTGCGTGGCTGATTTATGGTTTAAACCACGACATATAGTCACTTGCCTTGAATGGAAATGATCTACTCTGTGTGCTCAGTTTTAACTTACTGGTTGTTTTAGCCACAGATACCATTTATCTGGATATCCCTAACTGTAGTTTGTCTAAATTCCTATAATTATCTTCGTAATGCTAACCGATATTTATTACTTCCAGCCAACTACGATGACTTATACCAGTGGTCAGTGGAATCCTTCTCAGACTTCTGGGCAGAATTCTGGAAGTACAGCAACATTGTATGTTCTCGCCTATATGATGAGGTAAGTGTTTCTCTTAAACAGTCAACTGCAACACAAAGGGGAAATAAACCAGTTTTACAGTCTTTAGACCTGTTCCTGGAACCTTTGCAACTGATACGAAGTATCTGCCAAGTGTATAGTCCTGAATTTCCTTGTGTGGTGGATGGTGGTGTTCTATTGCTGGCACACTTCAAGGTAGTGAAATCCTCAAGTTCTATTGTCCTGAAGAATAGTGTTGTCATGTGCTCTTGCATACCTTGGCCAGTTCTGGCTGCTTGTGAGGAGTCTATTGATATACTGCCTTCTGCTTTAGGGTTATGCTGGTAGAATATCTTGATTTTGTAAGTGCTGGCATGCAGTCAAGTTCCTGTTTGCTCCCTGGGTCACTTCACTGATAAGCACACCTGTTAAACTCTGGCTTTGTAGAACTGGTTATGGAAGTCTCTGCAACCAGAGGCAGGCTTAAAATATCTCTGAGTCTGTTGTGGTAGTGGTTAAATGCAATTGCAGCTTGAATACCAATTCATGCCACAGTGTTGCTTTGAGATAAAGGTGATGATGAAGCTCTTGCAAATGGAGGGCAAAGCTGCAGCCCTTGTACAGTCCTTGTGTAGGATATCAACATCACCCTGTGGTTTTCCATCTGAGGAAGATGTTGGACTAGTCACTTTCCTGGACTTAGTAGAGAGAGGACAGGACTTCTATCTTAATCCTGGGAGACCATCTGTTCCAAGAATAAGAAGAGTACTGGCAGTTCTGCAGAGGGAGCTGGTAAGTTTTTTTTGCTTTTTCCTGTCTTGCAAATTCCTGTACTACCCTATATGATCAGGTGGTTCCTCCTGCTGTGAAACTGCATGCTCAGGTGTCTTAATGTGACTCACTCTTTAGGAGGGTGAATTCATCAAGACTGTAAGGGCCAGTTCTTACTGCCTGTAAGAGCTACTGTGAGCATGTAGTCCAAAGGCTGCAAGCACTTAATCTTTTCTCTTTTCCTGTAGACGGTAGTTGAAAACCTGGCCAGGTTGTATTTGGCTACTGTCATATTTTCTCTATATATTCTGTGCTGCTAGCATGATTTTTTTTCTAAATTTCCACATGAATGCGTATTGTCCTGGGCAAGTAATTCAGAGGAGCTATTTCAGGAGCTATTCTCCTGTGTATCTGCTCTGAGCAAGCTGCACAGCAATACTTTTTGTTCTCTTGCCTTACAGGTCTGGTTCTCCTGGAAGTCTGTCCCTCCAGACACTACCAGTGGCTGATGGGAATGGATACTGAAGCAGGCAATAGTGGCCTCGGATGTTTACTGAGGATGAGAAGCAAGAAGATGGAGAAGTCTAGGAAGACTTTAACTAGACTGCTTTTGAGCTTCTAGGCTTCTACATGCCTTTTCTGCAGTGGTCTTTCTGTCATGTGAGGTCTTAAGCTGGGGAGGCAGTCAAGCTGACAGACAAGTACTGCAGAAGATGCTTGGCTCACTCGAAATGGCAGTTGCTGTTTGCCTCTACATTTTCTGTGTCAGCACAGTGTCAGCTTCAAGGCTTGACTCCAGCTTTTCTGAGTCTCAAAGCTGACTTGTTGTAGTCCTTAGCATGGGTCTGTTTCTGTTGCATGTCAGAAGAAAGGCTGGTCACAGTAACTGAGCTGTTCTGTGGTAGCTGAAGATTTGAAAAGTTTCAAGTGTCTTAAATTCAATTCCTGCTGCTTGTTGGAAGTAAGCATTATGCTTTGAGGAAAATAAAATTTTTCATTAACTGGAGCTGACTCCTTTGTTTGCAGCCAGTGAAACAGTTTCCACTTTCACAGGTCATTCCAAGAAACAGTAAGATCTTGCGTGTGTCTATGATAGACAGCTAGTGTTTTATTGAAACTTAGTAAAGGTTTTAAGTACTTGTAGATATGTTCATTGCTATAGTAGTTGATATCCATGCCACTTCTGAAAAGAACAAAAGTACTTGTGGTGTGCAAAGCTATACTGGCATGGCAGCATTAGTGCTGTTACGTCAAATTTAAGTAGCTATTGATTTTTAAAGGAGGAATGTAGTCTAAACTTATTTTTGCTACAAGAAGGACCTAACAGCCATTGCAGCTGCTGAGGAGCTGCTTTGAGCATTCCTTCAATGCCTAGTCTAGCTTTTCATGAAGCATGCTCTTTTGCCCTTCAGGTTATACAGAATATCACATGTACCACAGTAAG
This sequence comes from Psilopsiagon aymara, assembly GCA_024733675.1. Classification (NCBI taxonomy): domain Eukaryota; kingdom Metazoa; phylum Chordata; class Aves; order Psittaciformes; family Psittacidae; genus Psilopsiagon; species Psilopsiagon aymara. The sequence goes on from JANRGW010037107.1 coordinate 7,196, forward strand.
GCAAAGGTTGTCTGTCTCACAGTAGTGGTGAGATTAATTCTCAAAGGTAAGTTCTTGTTTAGGGTAAGCAGAATCTGAGGCAAGATAATGCATGGTTATAGCACATCTAGCAAGCCACTTGAAGGAGGGGAAATAGAGTAGGTATATCCTTTGTCCATACCTCTAATGTGATGCTTATTTGTAGCTCCTGAGATTTGGGAAGCAGTCATTGATTAGCTGCTGAAAAGAGCAATTGTAGAACAGGAGCACAGCTGATATTTGGCATGTTCACCTACCCCATAAATTGTCCTTGTGTGTCTTTGCTGCTATAAGTAGAAGTAAAGCCTTACACACTAAATGAGGACTGCAGTCAGCAGTGCTGTGGACTGTGCTTAGGTTTTCTGGGCTTGCTGAGCATTTGTTGGACTGTGAAGTGAAATGTTTGCAAAGCTCTGCATTTTCATAGACTTACTAGAGCTGAGATCTATTAAATAACTAGCAGACCTTGAGTTTGTGTTGCTTGCTGAGAACTTGCATCTGTGGGGGACATCAGGATGTTCATAAGACAGAGTGCCATCACTGAAGAGATTGGGCTGAAGTAGGAGTCATAGGTGTCACCTGAGTAGAAAATAATTGAGCATCAAGTATGCAAGTCCAGCACTTTATGCTACTGGAGCTATTCAAAGGGGTGTTCTCCTTCAGTGAAAAAGTTGTGGTATGTTAGATCTTGTCTTGGAAAAAAGCTGAAAACAATTCTGCTCACTTCAAGCTAAGGAAGTCAGTCCTGAGTCAGTTTTGATTGTCTTCTAATTACTTCAGTAATATATGTATTATGTATAAAAAATGACAAATTCTACTGCTTGAGTTGATAAACTGTAAATGTCATAAATCCCATTTGTCCCATTTTTAGAAATTTAATATGAAATAAAGTAATACAGTAGAGCACTTCTGCATAAGCCTGAACTTCTAAAATGGCCTCCAGTGATACACACACGGCACGTCTCAAAGCACAAAAATATTGGGTTTTCTGGAATGGGAGTTATTTTGAGTTCTCTATGGCTTTCAGAAGAGCCTTTCACTTGGTCTGGAAGAATGCTGTTTCTGTAATGCGTGTGCAGTCCATGAGACAACCTCAGGGAGTAAACTGAAGCTTTCAAAAACACAACTACAGTGAAGCTTGAATTTACAAAAACATGTGCTACTGGGCAATTGAGTTGCTAAACTGTGGGGCCTTGTAGAAGGAATTGGGAATTCCTTTGTGGCTAATGTCAAGGGGCTCTTTACCTATCACTTAGTGAAGGTATAGTCTTAATTGTGAGTTAATGAAGGTGTAATTTACTTTTCTTGAAGTTTAGTTAGCTCAAGGTGGGGGAAGTTGTTTCAATTGCACATACCTTTGTGATTTATTTGCATTTATCAGTTCTTTGCTTGTCCTAGCCCTAAATGGAGAATTATTTAATATGGGCTTATTAAGTTATTGGACTCTCTTTTTAGGAAACATTAAATCAAGGGTGGTAGAAATATCCACTCTCATGGTTTGTGATAGAATATTTGCTAGTTGAGGTTAGTAGTAACACTTCTGCACTCTGGAGGAAGCTGTGGAGTGCTTACATCTGTACTGCAACTTAATCCTAAAAATGGAGAATTGCAATAAAAAGCTTGAACTTTTTAGTTACATTTTACTATACAGTTCACATGTTTAGAGTTATTTGGAATTTCTATTGTCTTAAGTTCCTGATGTTGGTCTCTGCACCTTGTGATGCATGTTGGGGAAAAAATGGGTACTCACACCTTCCTGTACTTTGATTTTTATAAGAGGGAGGCTGGAGTGTATCCTGGTAAAGAGCTACAAAACCGTATAGCTCAGTCCCTGTTTGGGATATTCTCAGAGGCAAAACCCCAGCATGCTCCGTGGTTCGTGTGTATCTTGTGATCTGGATGTAGTCACACTGGTTTGCTTCACTTGTGTAGTTAAGGCTGGTCTGAGGGTAGAATTGTCAGTGGGAAGCTGGTTTTAGTGTTGTTATAATGATGTTTTTGCTTGTGGAAGCTGACAAATAATTAATCATTCTAGGCCTAATTACAGGATCTAGTATCTGTGTTTGCCATCTGTAGGCTAGGAGAAATTATTTTTGCCTAATAGCATATATAAAGAGCTTGGAATTAATTAGCTGATTTCTGTACAGTGCTTTGAAAAATGACATCACAGTTTTCCAGGAATATATCTGCATCTTATTTTTCAGGTGGTTGATGCATCCAAAAGCATTGCAGATGTCCCGGAATGGTTTAAAGGCAGCCGTCTGAACTACGCAGAAAACCTTCTGAGGCACAAGGACAATGACAAGATTGCGCTGTATGCAGCAAGTAAGAAAGAATTAATGGCTTCTATTTATAGTGCACAGGACTAGGCCTTATAAAACAACTCTTGTTTATATGAATCCTTGAGATAAACTGGCTTGGGTAGGGACAAAAGAGGAAAACAGAGTTAGTAATTCTGCAGAATTACAGCTGTGCAAGTAACAGCAAAATGTGCTCTGGGAATATAGGTACTTCTGAAAAGTGCTTGACAAACTAAATGAAGTTTTCTTAGAATGGGTTTATCTGCATTAAGGTAGTTTGGCTTATGCTGTGCTTAGCATCACTCAGTGTTTGAGCTATTACTTCACATTTGTTGTGAACACTTGTCTAATGCTTGGCTTCAGGAAGTATTTTGGTGCTGTTACTTGATACTGTACTTCCCATGCTCTTCCTATGCCTAAGATAAATTTAGGAATACGAAGTACTACATGGGTGTAGGTGGGAATTAACTCTGGTTTTGGCTGTGCAGAAAGGAATGACAGGAATGGGAGACTTGGAATTTCACCTTTCTGAAACACTAAAGCTCAGTCTTAAATTTTTGTTACTGTGAAGAAGATTTAAGTCTCAAAAGTCTGGGAATGCTCATAATTAGGATGGCAATGTTAAGGCAAAGTCCCTTCCCTTTGTCTGCTGACTTTGGTAACTTAAAAAAATTGTTCTGATCTACTAGATGGGATTAGCTTCTGTGCAGGTGTGTGAGTCTTTCCTCAGGGAACTACATTTTCAGCTTCCCTTTTGCTGGACCTAATCCTTAACATAAGACTGACCAAGCAGTGGTGCTTCTTCATAGCTTAACAATAAACAGTGAAGACTCACAGCTCATTAGCAGCGAAATTTATGCAGAACTGTAGATTGTTTGGTTTTAGGTGTTAAAAGTGTTAGCTTCTGATTTCTGATACATGGAGATCAGTTTCTGAGTTACATGTGTATTCCTGTTGTTCTGATAGCTGTTAGAAAACAATGGGAGACAATTATCTTCTGTAAATTGACTGCTGAAGAAATACTTAGCAGTTGCATTTACTCCTTAGAAGTACTGAGAGAAACCTCTCTGATCATATAAATATAAAAACATACACATATAGAAAAACATGTGTACATATGTAATCAACTACCAGTTCAGAGAGAATGGGAATGTGATGCAGTTTTGGTGTCATAAGAATTGATCTGGTAAAGTCTGATGGGAGTGAGGCTTGTAAAAGAAAGCTTCAGTGTTGAGCTCATCGCTTCCAAATTTGAGACCATTAGAAAAGCTGCTTATGTATTATTTAATGGAAAAAAAATCCATGTAGTTAAGTACATCTTGTGCAACAGCCAAGCACTGATTAGTAAGTCAACCCTTAATGTAGTGGAATTGATGTGATTGATTTGTTAATGTTAAAAGCTAAACATCCACCTTGAGAAAAGGTGGAGTTCAATGCTTTCAGTTTAAATTATTGAAGGAATTGTTATCAATCTAATGAATTGCTTGGTTTGATATGTGATTACATTGTTCCTGTGGATCTTATTTGTTGTTAGGAGAACATGGGCTGTACCAGAAACTCACTGCTTTGTGTCACATAATCATAGTGAATACTGTATGAGTGCTGGACCGAGCACACTGTGGTGAACAGACGTCCACCTGCACTTCTTTTCATGACCTGCTGTATTTAATCTTCTTAAGATCTCTTAAGTCAGAGTATTCTTTAACTCTTTGCTGCTAAGTCAGAGTGGTGTTTTGGGAACCCCTGCCAGGTTTGTGTGTTCACTAGGGATATATTCTGTGGGATCAGTGTGGATCTAACAGAGAACTGGAATGTAAATGTAACTTTCCAAAACAGTTTCACTTGTCACTGGCTCCCACTGTAAATCTCTTACTTGTGACTCCCTTCTCCTGGGGGCTTTAATCGTGGAACAATATCACAATCCCATTTTCTGTTTGATGGGAATACAGAATCTCTCCGCAGTCCCTGCTCAGCTCATGAGCTACATATTACATTAACTTGTGTAGTTTGCCATCACAACCAGCTCTCTTGCTCTGTTGAAGTCCACATTTACTGGGATGGAAGTTTAAGAAGGCGAAAGTATAAAAGACCTGTTTCCTGTTTAAGGAAATCAGACTGATGGCAGCTGTCCCAGGGCATGCAGCACTTTTTTGTTGTGACATAGTATGTTTTCATAAGGAGTGCTGGATACTGGGAACAGGCCAATCCGAATATTTTGCCGGAGTCGCATTAAGGAATTACAGGAAGGGATCCTTTGGATGACAGACTTTGCCTTTTGTTCACTTTGTTTCACAAGTGGTTTATTGACAGCTTACGTAACATCTGGCATTCAGTACACAAATGAAAACACCCTGCAGATCTTTTCAGGGATGAATGGAGTCCAGTTTAGTTTATTTGCTTTGTGGTATGTTGGCAGGCACAGATGTTTAAAAAAAGCTTATTGGAAGTCAGACCTTAGTAACTGCATGTGGATGGTCTTCTAGTTAACAGTGACTTGCTGTAGTAAAGTCTGAAGTTAGCACCTTGATGCTGCTTCCTAGACCTAATGAGAGAACTAAGCAAAAAGGGAAAAGGGGGTTGTTCTTTTCATATTGGAAAGTAGCCCTGGTGAATGCAATCTATTTATTGTGAATGTTTTTTGAGGACGCACCTTTCTCCAGTGAATAGTTTGCATTTCCACAGATGAATGTTCCTATCATTGTGCCTACTGAGTGAATACTACTGATTTAATACTTGATTTCCATTAAAAAGAAAAGCATAAGAGGAACTTTAAAGGCAAAAAGTGTAATTATTAGTGACAGCTCTTCTCCTGAAATAGCTTACTATTCTTTTTCTTCCAGAATCAATTGTTTGGACTAGACTCTTAATTATGTTGCAGTGCAGGCTTTCTCACTGGTTGTTTTAATCCTCTTTCCTCAGAGGAAGGCAAAGAAGAAATCGTGAAAGTTACTTTTGAAGAACTCAGACAAGCTGTAGCTTTGTATGCTGCAGCCATGAGGAAGATGGGAGTAAAAGTGGGAGACAGAATTGTGGGTGAGTAGCTTTTTTTTTAAAAGGACAGGAGGTGAAATTTTCTTGGGTGAGTAGTCAAGGCTATGGAAACATCAATGTGAAGTACTGTTTCACAGAAACATTCTGAAGAAAAGGCTCTTATGGTGCTATATTTACATTTGTATGGAGTACACTTTTAGAGGGAAGGAACCTGGATTAGCCTGCATGTCCTTCAGCACTGGATGGGAAGGAAAATACCTTATTCATAACTTCACTAGGGACTGCTTCATAAGCACTCCATGGAAGCAGAAGTGATGGAGACTGCATCTAGCTGAGCCCTTACTCACAAGGTCTGGCACATTCACACAGGAGCAGCCTTGGGAATTCTGGTCCCAGGTTGATTGTTCTGGTGCCAGCTGGAAGCTATTGCCCCTGGGTAATACAGTGCACTACGAATGGCGGTTCTTGAGAAATGGCTTTGTGCTACCTTCTGCCGCCAGTGTGTTCGGGAACAGTGTCCTCCAGCACTGTGGTAGTGAACAGCCAGTCAGCAGTAGTTTTTCTATTAGCAAATTTTCAGTGCAGAGATGAGTAGTTTAAAACCCTGAGATCCGTTCAGTAACTCACAAGATCTTCTGGAATATTATTTCCTGTCAGAAGATCATCATGTGGATCTTTCTGTATAAACAGGTTTTTGTCTTGTGAACAGCTTGTGCAGTATACAATCCAGGCATAGAAAGGAGTTACTCAAGCTGGTTTTGTTCCGTTTAGTTCTGAATTGCTGGGTTTGCCCTTCCAGCTGAACTACTTCATCTCTGTACTTCATGTGCTCCATAACACAGGCTTTTCAGTTCTGTCAGTGTAGTGCAAGTCTAAACTTTCAATATCCTTGAAGCTGCTTCACTCCTACGTGGTGGTTCTGCTGATGTTGCATATCCATCTTACTATGGGAATTGCGTGTTCTTTGAGCAATACTTGGCCATTATCCTAAGTATATGTAAATTCTTATATGATGCAAACCCTAAGTGATGAAACTAGTTTGTTTTTTGTGTGTTACAAACCAGAACATGGAGCCCATGTCTTCAAAACCAGAAGGGTATGCATTATTGTTGTTTAAACCCACAAGTGTGACCTGCAAATGTAAAATATGCTTAAGAGCTCATACTTCATGTGTATGCTATGAGTATTCTATGGAACTAGTAACTGAACATCTACTTATCACAGTTGTTGGCTTGCCTTTTACATAGAGTTAGAGCTAAATCCTTAATTGGATATGAACCATCCAGCAAAGTTAGGAAGGTTTGTCTGAATGGAGACTAATGCTTAACTTTGTCTCCATTTTCAATGTTGGCACATTTACATCTGTCAACTTGTTGAGGGGCAGCAGTCTCTGTCTGAAACCAAACTAAGGAATAGGCAAACTTACACTACAAAGTTTGAATATTTAGAATTTAAGTGTATTTTTTTCTTACTACCTGTCCTCCAATGGTAAAAGTGGGTTGTGTATATTTTTAAACTGCCCCAAAGACACTGACAAAGCAATACATGATTGTGCATAGTATTGAAGTACTCTGTTTTGTAGGCTGCTTGTGGGGATTTAATTCTTTATTAGTTTATAAGTAAGTAAAAAAGTCATAACTGGGCCCAAAACAATTCTTCCATATGTGTTGCTGGTTATGCTAAACTGAATCTCATGTGTAAGTGGCAAAAAGAGTCCTCTACCAGTTTCAGATCCCATAACATTATGAAGTGTGTTGTGGGGAAAGTGATGGACAACCCAGAAGAGTACTTACTGGATATGTTTTCATATCTCATGTGAGTTAAAACTCTGTGTGAACACAATGCAATGTGTTCACACTCACTGGGGAGGACAGTAGCTGTAAGCTTGTGAGTAGCAACAGCTGTAGCTTCAGTGTGTTCCTGTGGGTAGCAGCCTGCTGATCTTTGCTGTCCTAATTCTCAGGTTAAAGTCCATTTTTTAGACATTACATATTGATGTCTGATGCTAAATAAGAGGTTTTCAATCTCTGTGGAGAAGATACTGCTCACAAGGGTAACAGATGTAATACTAATGTTTGAGTATGAGCAGGTGCAGCCACATTTAACGGGAACATGCATTCTGAATTAAGATCAAAGAATTTTTCCTGCATGAGCTTGTTTTGTGTTCTAAAGTGCAAATTAAAGGCCTCTCTACAGCCTGGATATCATTGCTAGAACTTTTCTAATCAAGTTAGAAATACTATGTTTGGGAAAAGACCACATAGGATGCGCTCACATTGTGCTTATCTTGTGAGGAGTTCTTTGTAAGGTGTATTATGCAGGAGAAATGCACTCTGTAGCTGGAGAAAATGTGCTATTGCAGTATAGCTAGTGGTGCTAATAGTGCTATTATAATTTTAATAACATTTTCTTTTAGTTAAGGACTGCATTTTGCTTAGCACAACTGGAGTCTGCCTGGCTCCTGAATCTTCTTTGTTGTTTTAGCAGCTGGCTCACCTCTTACTTAAATTGAAAAATAAAGATTGTATTAATAGAGATCACTTATTTTTATTTATACAGGATTTTTACATGCAGAAGGCAGCAAGTTCAGCTCCCATCCTTTGAGTAAGCTGCAGCTCTGTTTTTTCCCTTGGTGTTTTTGTGCATTTCCTAAGCCAGAATTTCCCATCTGGCACTTCCACAGCAGACCTGTCTGCGCAGCTGCTGTAGGCACAGAGTATCTGTGCTGGGCCCCTTGAGCTTTTCAGTAGCTTAAGCTCATCTTTGTGAGCAGTTATAGCTTACTTGTGGAAGCAGGCTTGCATTGTGTTCAGAGTCCATAACAAAGCCCGTTACTTTTGATAATAGAAAAGATTAATGAATCCAGGCAACCTCTTTCTGTTCTTAAAGTCATGGTATGTTTATGGGCTTCTAAAATTACCTTTGCGTACTTTTTTCTTTTGGCCATTTTCTCACATTTTACTTGTTTCCACCCTGTCCTCTTACCCTGGCTGGGGACTGTCTTTTTCCCTTGTAATCTTCAGCCAGATGAACACACACCAGCTCTCGTCAGCTGCACTGTTCCCACTCCTTCCCTTCCCCTGCTGCACCCCATCCTTGACTCCTGACTCGACAGATTTCAGCAGCCTGATTGATTGATTGCAGCAGTATGTAGGGAGAGCTTCCCTGTGAAAGAGGGATTTTTAACAGCAATGCAGCTATTTAGAGAGAGGAATATATATTTTAATTTTCTCAACTTCTTTCATGTTTCTCTCCTATGCCAGAGGATGTTGGCAGTCCTTGGAAGACCTAAACTGCAACATCACAGTCAGAGGTTCAGGCTGCAGGCTTTTCCCCAAGTCCCGAATTGAAATGTGGGAGAGATGTTAAGTGTTGGGTGGGAAAGTTTGAATGCTGCACCCACTTGCATCAAGGATCAGGCTCTCCAAAGCTTGATAAAATCTGCTGAGACCTAATTTGTTCCAAAAGTTATAGCAGATGGCAGAAGGAAGGGTGATTCTTCATGTGTTTTATGGCAGTAATAACAGGGCGTGCTTTTACTGAGAAATCAGCTTTTGAATAGAAGGAGAACCTTTATTACAGTTGCCCAACACCTAGTCAGCCTGACAGGTTCTGATACCCTTTGTTGCCACTTTCTCTTAAAATCACTGAAAAACTTGAGCTGTTAGAATTGTAGACAAGACCATTAACATTGCTTTTGTGTGAATTTCATCTCCATGCTTTACTACCTCTAAGAGAAAACTGCTTTAGCTTTTCATTATACTCAGCATATCCCCTTGTTAGTTCAATACAATTCATGGTTGCATCATGACAGTAATAGTATATTAAAGGTGGAGGTGGGTGAATGTGGGTGGACAGGCAGCAATGTCAGCACTTCTTCAGCCTGATTTTATCCCAGTCTTCCCTTTCCATCACAAAGGAGACAGCAGTTAATAATAAACATAATTGAAGCAGACAGGAGGTAAAACGTATCTCTTCTAAAGATGTGTTGTGTTACTGGCAGTGGTGATGGAACAGTTGGAAGAGACAGATACAATATCTAATGCAAGCTACACAGACCCACATGTGAAGAACATCTCCCACTGGTCATCTGTTTGGCAAATGACACTGAGTGCAGCAGGAATGAATAAAACTGGGGTGTCTGTGTTTCTCATCTTTGGATAGGTTGCTTCTGTTATATCCCTGTAGCCAGTTTTGTTCTATTACAAGTCAGCAGTTAAAACCAAGCTAATCTTCTCCATGTGTTCCCTCAAAATCCTCACCAAAACATCAATGAATTACATTGTTTAAAGCTAGTATTTTATCTATAGTAACTGTATTAGCCCTTGTTGCTTACGTGGGTTTTAAAGCTAGCTTTGTAAGGAGATTAGCATGTTACTAATAGTCTCAGGCCACAGTAATGTTAGGTAGGATGACCACCTTAAAGTCCTACAGGAGTGGGAAATGCTGTATTAATGTCAAAGAGAAGCTGGAAGTGTGGTCTTTGTTCTGTTTGAGAGCTGGTGTAGATCAATAGTACAAGCCTTTAAGGTACAGTAGTTCCCTAATGCCCTTCCTCCTGGTGCATTCTTTCAAGGCTCAAATTCAGTCTTTGATGCAGGGTCTAAGTTTGGGCTTTTTTTATTAATCAAATGCTTGGATGCTGTTTCTGAGTACACATTTATTCAGCTTCATGAAGGCAGTAGATGCTTGCAGGGAAAGTGTTATCAGCGCTCAGAGATGAGAATTTTGACATAGTTTACAGCATAGTTGTACCAGGAATTTTTGGGCTACAGTTTTTGCCTATTCTGTTGCTGAAGTATTGCAGTAAAACAAACAACTCAGGTGTCATGTCAACCTATACTAGATTAAGTAAACAGTGCCTGACAGAAAATGCTGTCCTGAGCAGATCAGGCTCTAAGTGCCTCTTAAAAAAACTCCATAGGGTGTTTTTAAGATCTCACTTGTCCTGCTACAGATTTGCCACAGCTTTTATGTCAAAGTAAGTTTTTTATTTCTTTGTCCCGATGGCCAGTTTGCACATACTTACGGGTCAGGAAGAGAGCTGCTTGGACTATTGGTATGACAAACTCTGAATTCCTAGTTGCTGGGTTCCCAACTTCTGCTTTTGGAGCCTTCCATTCAATTGCTTTCATACCCAAAGAATGTATGAAGATTCTCCTCTTCCTAAAAAGAACAGAATCATAGAATAGTTGGGGTTGGAAAGGACCTTAAGATCATCCAGTTCCAACCCCCCTGCCATGGGCAGGGAC
>JANRGW010037107.1:17856-41558 GCA_024733675.1 Psilopsiagon aymara
TCCTTCTGCTCAGGGCTGCTCTGAATCTCTTCTCTGCCCAACCTGGAGCTGTGCCTGGGATTGCTCCCACCCAGGTGCAGTTTCCACCTTTCTTGCCAGCTTCAAGAAAGGGGTAAGTTAAGATACAGAGATAAGACAAGTACCTTCTGTAGGCTTTACCCATGTTGACAGATGCTAGTTTTGATCCTTAGGTTAAATATCATAGCAAAGAACATGGAGGTTCTAGTTAAATATATGAACAAATGTGTGATGAGTATTTAAATTAACTGTACCATTATTCTGTAGTACAGAGCTTCTGTATGTGTCACTGTTCTGTGACCCCTGGCCTGAATCCAGCTAAAAAAGTTGTACTTTTATCCTCTGTCAGCAATATTCCTGTTCAAGTTTTAGACACTTACGATCTGTGTCAGTCTGCTGAACGCTTTGAGAAGTCAGTTGATGCCTCAAGGGGCACAGTCAAATGCAGGGAGTTTTACGTACATGACAGTTGCTGTCATTGATCTGCAGAATCTCTGATGTGTCATTTTTATTTCTGAGAATCCCATTTTAATGTGAAAGACTGACAGGAGAAGTAGTTTGTGTCAAGAGTTGGGAGCTGTCAAGAGAAAAGCACCAGGAGTTCCTGTATCACTGCGTTTGGATGATCTCTTTCTAGAGTAGATCTGCATTTTTATTTGTAATACCTGGTGCTAGGGATTAGGACACACACATGAAAATCCCAATGAGCAAGCAGGCTGGCTGCCTGCAATGATGGGGTATGGATACGGAAGCGTGGAGTAAGTTGCCTTGCATGTTTCTTACCTTTGGGCAGTTTTGGCTGATACCCTCTAAAAGTCCACCACCACCTCAAAGCCAACAGACAAATGAAAGTAATTATTTGATTACAGTGCTAAGTAATCAAAGTACAGAGATCACAGTGCTAAGCACAGACTTGAGTTCTTGCCTTGAGGGCTTTTATGGTAATGGTGAAAAGGAGAACTTCCTTGTTGTAGATCTGATGCTTGTAAGCTATGACACAGTAATAAGTGCTCCGAAGTATGAAGAGACATCTTTCAGTTTTCATTGCTCTCTGGCCTCCTGATAATCCCATCCGAGAAACGCTCAGTGGCATCAATTAAGAAAGAGCTGCTTTAATCACACAAAAAGCCATTTCAGCCTGTTCTAGTTCATGTGTTTAAAATTTCAAATTATTTTTCAGGGAGGAAAATTTCTTTTGAAAGAAAAATCTGTAAAATTTTGAGATACTGTCCTTTGTATTGTAAACCTTGTCTCTAAGGGGGAAAATAGCAAAATAAATAATGCCTTTATGGGCATGAGGTTTTGCTGCACTTTATGTACTTAGGAACTTCTTTGAACAAAACACCACCAAAAGCAGCTCAAGGGAGTAATTTATCTCTTAACATGGTGTTAAGCTTTTATTCACAGTTGTGTTTTCTCCAGAAATCGTTGGGCTCAAGTCATAAAGCTCTTTTCAGAGTTGCTACACCCCAAAGCACAACAGCTCACACATTAACTGGAGCGGTCAAGCTGGCTTAAGGAAATTGATTTTACTGGTTTCGAATTGTGAAGAAAAAGCATCTCAGTTTAAATTCTGGCTTTTAAAGTCTACTTTAAACACAGCTGAAAAAGGATAGATTTTTTTTTCCAGCTGTGTAGACAAACTGGTAGAAGTCAAGCTCAGTACCCTCCTTCTTGATAAAGTTAATAAACAGAAATTGCTATGAAGATCTCTCATCTTAGTTCCTGTATTGAAGAGAACATCCATAAATCTTTCTTTGAGGATTGCTCAGCACTAGTGAGTTTCTGCTGTCTGGTAGATACTTGTGGAGCACCTGCAATTTGCACTGCAGTCCAAGATCTGTCAATGCTCACCACTTCTGTTAAGGAGTTGGAAAGCGTTTTTATTGCTATTTAAGTTTGGTTTCAAATGCTGAGTTATAATTAGATGCCCGAGTACAATGATGAGGCCTTTCGTGCCTTTTTTCTGAAAGTACATGAGCATCTTTCTGGTTACTGAAGAAGAATTACCTGAAACTCTAGATTTTTGATCTATTTCAGTTGCATGTTTTCATCTGTGGTTTGGATTCTGATCAGCTGAGGTCAATCTCAGCCACCCAGAACCTTCTGGATGGTTGCTCTAATTGAGCCCTCTGAAAATCTAACCTTTTCAACAAAAATTTCTTCCATGCACCTTGATAAATTGAATTGCAGTTTTGAAATCTTGTTGCAAGCTATTGAGAAAAACCTGAAGAGCTACATTTTTGTGGGGGTGTTTCAGGGATTGTCCTGTGTTGTTCCATTATCAGCCAAGATACTCGTTTTGCTTGTTTATATTCAAGATTCTGGTACTGTAAAGTTGAATCTCTGCTTTTCAACTGATTATTTATAATGTTTCCTTCCAGATCCTTGTTCCTTCTCCTGTGGCTGTTTCAAATAACCTGTTCTGTTCCGCTGCATGGTGCTCTATTAGTCTCCATGTACCCAATTCAAACCGCAAACATACTCCCTCAGTTCTTTTATTCAGTGTGCTGCCCTCTTAACCTGAAAGTCATTAATGAAGCAGAAACATTTGTAAATTGGGAGTAGCCTTGTAGATATAAACCTCAATACAAGTGGAATTGCTTCTAACTCCTCATGTAACTGATTTGACTTAAGAGGACATTATGTGTGGAAGACTTTAAAGGATGCTTCAGTCTAGGAAAAGTCTGTTCAAACTGGCTATTGAATACATTATATTTACTGTAAGGTTTGGTACTTTTTTACTTCCTTCTCTAACTATCCAAATTCTGCCATAGGTTACTTACCAAACAGCATTCATGCAGTGGAAGCAATGCTGGCTGCTGCAAGTATCGGTGCTATCTGGAGTTCAACATCACCAGACTTTGGCATTAACGTGAGTAGACTTATTATTGCAGGAAAGCTATCACTGTTTCATACAAATTAAGCGATGAAGTGGCAGGATCTGTTCACTTTCGTCTTACTGCCACCTCCTGGCGCACCCAAGTGCACCAGATTTTTGTTAGCTACTGCAAGTCCATGCTTTCAGTTGTCAGTAATGACATTCAGCATTTTAAGCTGGGCATCTTTAGCTAACTCACTGTTGGGATATTTTCAGGTGGAATTCACAGTCTTTGTGAGCTTCTGTTCCATTAAATGTGCAAATGAGCAGCAGTACAACAGTGTTATCTGGAGCTAGGCCCTACCTTCTCAAATCCTTCCCCAGGCTGCTTAACTACGCTCCAGTTTCTTTTCATAAGTAGTCCCTTCCTCTGCGTCCAGTGTGGGTAAACTGAGCAACACCCATTTGGTCTTTCCCAGATGGCTTTGCCAACAGGGTGAGGCATTTTGGGCTAATCTCACTAACCTATTTAACTTGTCTTTCAGTGTAGGACGAAGTGCTGTGTGTAAAATAGGGTAAAAATTGACTTGATTAATGTGCCCTGGAAGCTTCGAGAATATGTTCTGCTTTCTTTGAAAAACCTTTAGCACACATCTCAAGCAGCAACAGATACAAATCACTTCTAAAATGGAATGCTGAACCTTTATCTAAAAGTTTACGTGAAAGCATTTGGAGAATGTACTGTCTGTGCAGTGCTGAACACAGAAAATACCAGTGATTTTAGGTAATGCATACCCTCAATCTCTGTTAACCAGGAGCCGGTTAGACGCATGGAGCTGTCATCTTTAGCGCTAGAGGGCAGCAGGATTCCACTTTCTTACGGTTGAGGTTGTATCATTGGGAAAAAAAAATGATTAAAAAAATCATTATAGCACGTAATGATCAATCTGTTCTACAGATATTTTCTGCTTGCTCAGAAAATGACAGTATGGAGTATTTTCTTTTCAATGTGATTTGATCTCTCATCTGGGAGAAGATTGTTCATTTCACTTGCATTATAGAGTACTGGTATGTTTTCTGTCCATGTTGATACGCTGTTATTTTCAGTGCCTGGCTTTATTTAGTTTTTGTGATAGTCTTTTAATGAAACTTAGCCTTGGAGCAGCAGTGCCATCGATGTCATTTATTCTCTTTTGGCTTGGCAGCGTTGTGTTGGCATGAATTCAAACTCTAAAATCTTGAGGGAGATCAGCAGAGGTCCTCAGGGATATGGGCTTTCACCCTAAAGAAAAGCCATTCCTCCTTCTGTGCAGTTGCATTAGTCCTATTAACATAAACGAAGATTCTGTTTGTGTTTTGGGGAATAGTGTAGCAATTTCGACACTTCAAATCTAATTGTGTATATATGTTTTGTGAAGCTTAGAAATGTCACTTCTCAGAACTGCCTACACATTGCAGGCTCTGAATGCCATACATCCAAAGACTTCACAAGCATTCAGGAAGTCTGCTGTCAGAGAACCAGTGAGCTCCCTCCCACACAGAATGCAGCTCTTGGCAGCTTTCCCTTCATTTTTCTAGTCCTTGTTATCCCTTTTGGTATATTAATAGGAAAGTGGTTCTTTGCAGCCTGTACATAAGAAGTTGTTGGATATATATGTTTAAGAAGAGCCTCTTCTCTTAGAGCTATATGAAGATCCTTTGGAGCAAAATCAGTGCAGCTCCATTCATGGAGCCCTGCTCAGGTTTTAGTACTGGATTTGAGGCTCAGAGAATAGAATGAGCCATATCTGGTATACCTAAGTTTTTTATGAAAGCAATCCCTTGCTGAGCCATCTGGTTGGACTAAAGTTCCAGTGTAGCAATTACGTGTTCCATCTGTTTTTATTGCCCTTGTGTCATACCAGACTGCCCTGTGGGATTTGATTCTGCCAGTGCTAATGAATCCAACTGGGTGTATTAGCAGCATTGCTAAGACCCTGAGATTTGTAGCCATCTCTTTCTGATTCACACCTCTCTTCAGATCTGATTCTTCTCTTAAAGCCCTCTCATTAGCCTTAATTTTTTTAAGCATCAGGCAGCATGGATATGGGATATGTATGCTCCATGCTTAGCATGAATGTGTGTGCACACACATACATATACATACACATGTGCCGTGTGTAATTTAGCTGCTTAGTCTGTTCTTTGAAAATAGTACAAGGAAATATGTTTGATTACATAGCTAAGAAAGCAGGAACTTGGATTTCGTACTCCTTTAGAAGGTAACTTTGATGTATTAATTAAACCTACATTTCCAGGTTTGTTAGCTAACATGTTAGAGGAACCCTGAAAACTTCCACCACCATAACAGAATCTGGTGGGTTTTGTTTCAACTAATTGATAAAGTTAGGTGTCAGTGCATGCTTATATTATGCTTATATTATTGTTATGATGTGAACAAGGAAAAGGAAATGCATCTTTGGGTGATAAAAAAGTTGTGATATACTCAGCAGAGACAGTTGCACGTTTATGTTTAGTCATATCTCTGTGGTGGTCAGTGAGCTTTTCTAAAGACAACATGGAGAAAGACAGGACCTTTGTTCTTCTGCAGGAGGCTTTCTTGCAACCTTGACCAGTCCAGCTTGGAAAGGAGGAGTGTCATAGGGATGAGTTGACTGTGATGTTTTTGCACTGGTCTTTTGGTAATAGTTTATCTTGTTTTGGCTGCAAAGTAAAGGGCAAAACAGGAGACAAAGGAGAATAAAGAATGTTCGAAAGAAGAAGCACATGACTAAAGTCTGATTTTTCCAACATGATTTAGGAGGTTGTTGTTGAATAGTTAGCTGACAATTTTACAGTATGGAGTAATCTTGTAGTTCTTAGCATTTCAAGTAATACAGCTAGAGAGGGATGTGAACGTTGCTGTGTTCTGAGAGCTTTTAGTAAAAGGATGTGCTTCTTGCTGTTGAATACAGAAAGATCCATTTCTGGTAGATTGCTGCATGCTGTGTACCTGGGGAAAAAAATGCCAGAAGGGTTTTCTCTTAAATGTGTTAATAGCTATAGTAAACTCCCGAGAACAGTATAAGCTGGAAGAGAAAACTTAGCTTCTGAACTTGTCCTGCCCCAGAGGATCTGAGGGAGCTGGGGTAGGTTTTTGTTGGCAGTATGAATGTATGTATGTATGTGCGTTTTCAGTATCTAGTAACTCTGGTAAAACACAGTGGTGCAGTTTCCTTTGTTATTCGTAGCTGAACAAAGCTGCCAGTCCATGTGAAGTTCCATCTTGCTGTGTGATAAAGGCATCTTCCAGAAGACTGATGTTTTTCACTTTCTCCCCGGTACAGACTGCCCAGCTACTGGTGCATTGTCCAAGGAGTGTTGGGGGCAGTTTACAGGGGTGTGCGGATGTAGGTGGGAGTCATGTGGACCTTCAAGTAAATAGTGCCTGACTCCTGCTCACATTACAGGTGCTTATCCTCTCTAGATGAGTTTAAGTGATTCTCAAGATGAATTTTTAACTGCTTAGGTAGCTTTGAGCTTGTTCCTTCAGTGAATGGCATCCTGTGATTTGTGGTGATTTTATCTTTGTTATTGGTTGATATATCTGGGGGTGATTAAATAGATTGTTACAAACCTATTGTACTTTGAAAATCTTGGGTGAGTGAAAGGCAAGCAGGGAGTCTTTTAACAGTTCTCCTGTTAATTTCTGTCCTTACTCCTTGTTTGATCCTTGGGATTTGCATTTAGTGTCTAGTGGGTTTTCCTACTGTAGCAATTTAACTTTAACTTCTTTTTCTCTGTTTCCCTAGGGTGTACTGGACAGATTTTCCCAAATTCAGCCTAAACTCATCTTCTCAGTTGAAGCTGTTATATACAATGGCAAAGAACATAAACACTTGGAAAAGCTGCTTAATGTGGTAAAAGGTATTTCACTGCGTACCATCTACTCTTAGTTATGCTGTAGTTCTGTGAGCACTCAAACCCTTCACTGCCACAAAAAGTGACACTTTTGACTGCTTCTCACTCTCCTTCCTCCTTTAAAGTATCTCTGTGGCCACTTGGAACTTCAGAACTGATTTGAGTAAGAAGTAACCAGTCTTTTGTGTAATTCTCATGGTCTTTTGCTAGCTTAGCTTAAGTATAGCATCATAAATTAGTCAGCTGTACAAGCAGGGGAACGGGGACTGGTGATACTGGGTTTTTGAGCCCAAGTGAAGTGCTGCTGAACAAAAATGAAGAGGTGTTACAGCACTAAAGCTTGCGGATTTACACACGGGCTGGCAATATTGAGTGGCGGTTGTTTCAAGATGGCAGAGGTGGGCACCGGGCTGGGTGGAGGTGTTTACTGGAGTCAGGGTAGTATCCTGCAGGCAGGGGCGGGTGCAATGGGGCTGTGCTGTGCTGGGAGGCTGGCTGGGGGGCCAGGGTGGTGTGGAGGGGAGCAGGAGGGACTGTGGTTGTGGGGAGCCCTGTGAGATGTGTGGGGCAGGCAGCAGGGGTGTCTGCGTTGGGGCTTTGGTGTGGGAAGGGCTGTGGCTGTGGTACTGGGATTCTGGGGGATCCACTTGTGAGTGTGGGGAGCTCGGCCCGCAGAGAGGGGCTGGGTGTGTGCCTGTGTGAAGGGAGTGGAGAGTTATGTGGGATTTAAAAGCAAAGGTGGCCTCCAAAAGGAGGGAAGATTGCATGTGCACTGCCTGTGTGACCTAGCTATAAGGTCCTGGGGGAGGTATATATGTAGGAAATGAGGAAACTGGGTTTGGCTTAGGGAAACTTGCAAGGGACTCAGCAGAGAGAAACTGAGGCAGAAGACTGAACAGGCAGCAAGAAAAAGATGTGTCATGTGATGGGTATCAAAGCCTGACTGAAAGCATGACATTGGATATAAGGAAGAAGTTCTTTGCTGTAAGGGTGGTGAGGCACTGGAAGGGGTTGCCCAAGGAAGTCATGAATGCTCCATCACTGGCGGTATTCAAGGCCAAGGAGGACAAAGTGTTGGATAACATGGTTTAGTGTGAGGTGTCTCTGCTCATGGCAGGGAGATGGGAACTTGATGATCTTAAGGTCCTTTCCAGCCCTAACTAGTCTATGGTTCTAAATTGTATCTTAGGTAACAATTTAGTCTTTTGGAGTTTCAATGCTTGATGCATCAGAATTATTTCTGTTACTTAGTACATTACATTGTATGACTCAGTTAGACAGAAAAGACCATTGTTTTAGGTAACTGAATGTAAGAAATGATTTGCGTCTTTCCTTCTTCCAGGGCTTCCAGATATAAAAAAAGTGGTGGTGATTCCATATGTCTCCTCAAGAGAAAACATAGATATTTCTAGGATTCCAAACAGGTAATGGGCACTTGTGAGCTGTGATTGTCCTCGCTATGGATGTGAGGGATGCTGATAGCAACTGAAAATGAACTTGCAAAAGCTAGATTTTAGTCAGATTTCTTAATGTGTGTCCAGCTTCATACTGAATGTAGAAGTAATACCTGGCTCCAGATGGTTTGCTTCTGCAAAGCCAACGTTGGTATTAATGGTTCTCAAACAAAGGCAAAATTCAATAGGATATAACAAGGAGAAGAAAATCACTTCCAGAAATGAATAATTAATAATTTAAGTGACATCTCTAGAGATAATTTGTTCTGCTTATTTACTGGCCTGGATTGCGTATATTAGATACCTTTTGGAAGTGGTTGAGTTCCAGATTTAGTGTTGAGGATCAGATTTTTCCAGTCTGAGCTGCTGAGAGCGGAAGCTGATCATAGGTGCAGATTTGTGGGCTTGGTTTTGTTGTGTTACATCTCAATGTTATACTAATGCTTTATTTTCAAAACAGAAAAAGGAAACAAAATAATTATCAGCTCAAAGAGTAGAAAGACTAGGGATAAAGATAATGTACACAGTTTGAGTATATAGCTCATTGTGAAAGAGGTATTAAAGACAGAGGTAATTCTGTGTATGGGATGGAGTAATGATTTAAATTTGTTTTAAATGTTCTTTTTTTCCCCCTCTTATGCAGTGTCTTTCTAGAAGACTTCCTCGCTACTGGGAAAGGAGATCAGGCCCCGCAGCTGGAGTTTGAACAGCTGCCTTTCAGTCATCCTCTCTTTATCATGTATTCATCAGGCACAACAGGGGCACCAAAATGCATGGTTCATTCAGCAGGGGTATGTCTGCCCTCCTGGAGCTCCACTGTCTATATTTAACCACCTGTTCCCTTTGACAGTATCACACTATAATGTGCTTTAAGGATGAATTGTTTACTGACAGTTTTTCAGTAACTTGCAATGAAACTTTTTATTTGTAAGTACTCTTTGAAAGCAAATGTGGATTAAAAAACATGAATAATTTTATATCCTTAAAGATTCAGACTTCAGCTATTTCCTGGGTGCAAGGGTCACTCACAAAAGCACTGGTAGAACTGGCCTGATTCATGCTTGCAGAAGGCCAAAGAACTTGAATTGAGTGATTAGAACTGATTTTTGGACACAGTCAAGTTGAGGCCCCTAGGGACCTTGCAGTTTTTATTACCTAGGATTTTTTTGACCATAAACTTTAGTCCCTATGTTTTATCAGTTCAGAACATGTCATCCTCATCAGTCTTCTTTTAAGGAAGGAAACCAAAAGGTTAGCTTATGTCTTTGGGTGCAGGTTTTGCTTTGTCTGGAAGTTTTGCTTTAGGCAGTGTCTTATTGTGACTAAATGTATATATGATGTTACTGCCAAAAAAAATGACCCATGTTCACATGCTTTCCATTTATTATTCATAGGCAACTAAAAAGTTGAGGAAGTGATTCCAGCAGTTGGGCATAGTGTTGAAACTTTTAATTCTGCTGTTAGCGTGGTCCTTAATAAAAGGCAGGGTTTTGGTGTTATTTCCCGTGAGGCAGGCACAATGTGTTGTGTAGCATATTTCAACCAACTTGTGTAGATTAAACTGCACAGCTATTAGCCAGAGTCCACTGTTTCTGCTCTTCGCTCTGAAGTCAGGATGAGCATCTTGCAAGACTGGCTGTAGCGGTTTTTAGGTAGCCTGAGGGCAAGACCACTTTATCACACTCATAGTGTGTATGTTCTTGCCCCTGATGGCAGGGGCTGGAGGATTTCCCCACAGATAAATCCCATGCTGCCTGTAGACACTCTGCTTTATTATCAATAGGAGTTCATACCAGGCAACATGTGACATACAGCATGGTCCCTTTGGGACACAAATCCTGTGTTTGTAAAGAAGAAAGAAGTAGTTACATTTTGAAGTTTGACAGTTGTTTTGAATCTGTGCTGGCGTTAGACTGGTTTAAAATACTTGCAGAGATGGATTAGCAAAAAAAGGACAGGTATTTTGTTTAGTGACATAGGATAAACAGTAGGGAGATGAAGAACACAGGTGTAGATCAGAAAACAGGACTTCTCTCTGCAAAGTTCTTTCTTGTCCCATGTTACCTGTGTGGCTGCTTAGTTTGCCTTTAGTCATGCCTCTGCTCTTCATTTGAATCATCTGTTCAACAGTTCCTCCAGAGCTACCTTAGCGTTTAGGTATGGACTACTCATCCTTGCTGGGGAGGAGAGAATGTGATGGCTTCTTGAATAGGACACGTTATTTATGAGGATTCTGTGTTCCTACTGAGCAGCTCTCTAGTTTCTGTATTGCAGGATAATTTTTTTTTGTAAGTTCTGGTGCTAAGATCTCTTTTATTTGGCCTAAAAGCAACTTATTGCATCAGGGGTTCTGTGGTTTGCATGCTTTGTATGTGTCAGCTTGAAGAGGGCCTACAAATAAAATCAATGCAAAGAGATTTATAGATGTCTTCTGCACACTTGATTGGGTTCTTCTGCTTGTTCTTGGCTTAATCTTGTTAACCCCTGGAAATAATAGGAGGATTCTCATTGATTTCAACAAAAGCAGAATTAGCCCATGGTCTTTGTCTCATTTTCAGCCTCAGATTAACTGAAGTTTAGTTTTGATAGTTAAAAATGCAAGAAAGGATGACATTTCAGTACAGACACTTCAATTGTTTTTTTGCAGTGTGCTTCAAAGCTGTTTTGTTACTATACTGATCTTAGAGATGCCAATACACAGTTTACTTTAAATTCACAACTCTCTTTCTGTCTAATTCTGCAGTATGTTTCTGGTCTGTCTTCTCTGTACGCATTCTGTTCACTGACACACAGTGAAGTAACATATGTAAATAGTGAAAATGAAGCCAGGTCATGGAATATGATTTAGAAAGTAGCACCTCAGAGGGGACTAAGCTTTTTCCTGGCCTTGGAAGCAAAACTGTGTTTTATTGAACAATTGGATGTGCTACAGAGAGGCATTTGGATGGTTCTTTTTAATACTTGAAAAACAATAGTAACTCCTAAAAACATTGCTTCTGCTTCTTACCTCATTGATACAGAACTCTTTCAGTTATTCCATAATCCCAGTTATCTAAGAAGATAATTTTTTGGTAAAATTCTAATCAGTTAATTTCTGTGCATCTTAAGGACTTGCGAGACCTGAGGTTAAATAGCTGTGCTGCTGCAGACCTCTTGTGTAACTGTAGGCAAATCACTCAGGATTTCTCATGCTCAGACTCTTCCGAATGCTGCACTGAGGAGTAGCTGCTCTCTCTCAGCTGTGTAACTTCTTAGCACTGGTCCCTGTGTGCTGGTGGTGTGACTCAGGAGCAGCCGTGCCTACTGATACTTTGACATTCCACATGCTCAGCAATTTACCAGCCATAAGTTAAGCTCAATGAAGACGAGCAGACCAGGAAGTTATCAGCTGTCCGATCTCTGACATGAAATGCTGAACGTTTAGGATTTATTTTGGGGGACTTACAAGTCATATAAATAAATAAGCCCCATACATAAATTTGAGAGCGCACACTGGGCCATAAGCTCTTTAGAACAGCTACGCAATCTACCACAATGCCTTTGTTTCTGGAGTGAGACTTACCAGATTTTGCAGGGGATTAGTTCATAGCCTCTACCTAAAGTAATAGTTTGAAAAACTATTGTTTCCCAGACTGTGCAGTAGCAACCACTAAATGAAGGAAAAGGAAAGCTAATATTGGTTTTAGTTGAATTTGACTTTTAATTTCACTCTTACGTGGCTCTTTCAGACTCTCCTGTGGGGGCGATGTGCTTACTTTTATAAATGGAATAATTATGTTAACACCTGCCATTCTTTTAAAAGCGTTAACAGTGAAGTTAGTGATTTTAAATCCTGACTGCTCTTCAGTTTTCAATGCAGGGAATGTTAGCTATAGCTAGGTGGCAGCATCGGGACAGCTTGATGTGTTCAAACAGTGCCAGGTGAATCCAGACCTGTTCCTTTGCAAAGAGAAAATAAGGCTTATTCCTTTATTTTTATTTAATGTTTTCTGCCTTTTCTCCTGAAGCATGTGCCAGTTTTATGACTCTCCTTTTTAATTTCAAATGTTCATCTGTCATATATTTTCTTTCAGCATAAATCTTGTTTCATGCTTATGAGGCTCGTAATAGTTCCACTATAACTCCTTGCATAAAAACAAAACCCATCTTTATTTTAAGATCAAACACACCAATTTGTCACTGCAGTTTAGTGACTTAATGAAGTAGCTTGTAGATTTATCTATCCTAACAAGTTATGCTTTAATGATGATTAGAAAGGTACTTGAGCAGCATTTCCAATGAAAGAGACAAGAAAGTAATATATTAAACTACATTATCAATATTGATGCTTTGAGCTGGGAGGTTTTCACACTGCACTGCTAGTTACTTCCATGTTTATAGGGGATGTGTGTAGTTAGGTCTTTCCTAAATGTTAACAGATAAGATAGTTTGGGTACATATTGTTAATGTATAGCAGCTGCTGCAGTTTATAGCAGTTCTAGGTCCTTCAATCCTCCCAGTTGCATTGGTATACTGAAACAAAACTGTCAAAGGGCTTATCTTGGAAAATCTGACCAGTAAAAGCATGCCGTTAAGATTATGGCCTTCATGGAACACTCTGCAACTCTGCTGGCTGAGGAGAGTTGGAAGTGGAGGAAGTTTTTTATTCCGTGGATTAAAAATGATGTGCAGGGGGAATTGCTGTGGTCTAATGGGAGAAGAGGAAAAGTTACAAGAAAAAATGGAGAATGCAATTGCTGCAGCTGCTGTAGATAGGCCTTGGGATTTACTTTAGTTACGGTTAAAGGAAGTACTTGCCTTTAATCGTGGAGTACGTCCTGTGAAGTATTGACAACTTTAAGGGGTTTTTAAGTCAAGATGTCAGAGTTTTGCTTTTCATTTATGTGAACTTACATTTTCCTTTCTGTTTTTCAGGGTACACTAATACAGCATCTGAAGGAACACATTCTTCATGGTAACATGACCAGCAATGACATAATTATGTACTATACAACGGCAAGTGTGGCTTGAGGCATTTTTAAAACCACTTTAATACATTTTTCTTATAGAGATGGGAGAGCTTTTCATACAAATGTACAAGTACATTTTTAATGTATTTTTAATTCTTCTGCAAGGAATTGTCCTATTTAACTGTTTTGGTGGGGAGGTGAGAAGCTGCTGAATAAATCTGATCTGTGTAGGAGTTCAGTTATGTGGTGGGTTATCTTCCTAATGTTGTGGTAAACAAAATGATTCCAAAGTCTTCTATGACTGAAACATTTTAAGAAGGCTGATGTATTTCCTCTTGAGTTCCTTTCTGAACTTCAACACCACTAATCAGTTTGGAATATCTCCATGAAGGAATTGTTATAATTACCTTGTCTCAGAGTGTCCTGTCTTTCAACTCATGCTTTAAAAGTGTGTGTATAGGGATGTATGGAATCTTTATTTCATTCAGTATTTGTAAAGATAAATTTGGTGAGCATTCATCAGGAACATGTATCTGACCCCCTCTTGGGGCAGGTGAGAGGATAAGGAGTGTTCCAGCCTTATTTTCTGATTACTAAATAATCTGATTAGATATAATCAGCAGAGATGGGCATAAACTCGGGTGTTGGTTTAACAGTTTCTTAAAGCGGGAAAACTTGAAGCAAGGAGAATGGAGGGGAAGATGGCACCTCTTGCACAGGGGCAGGAAGTATGCTTTGTTCCAGATGATTTTGCCAAGGACTACATGTGTCCATCATTTTCTAGTTGCCTGTAGCTCCTCTACCAGCATATGATAGCAAGCAGCACTCCTGATGCTGTGATATTGCTGCCAGAAAAGCAGACAGCTGACAAAGATGGAAATTGATGTAGGTATTTTCTGTTTTCCAGACTGGCTGGATGATGTGGAATTGGCTGGTGACTGCACTTGCTACGGGAGCTTCAGTGGTGCTGTATGATGGATCTCCTCTAATTCCATCACCAAATGTGCTCTGGGACTTGACTGACAGACTGGGGTATGTAAAGAAGCTTAAATGGAGAAAAATGGTCTGCTCCTCTTCCGATGACCACATACAAGTGACTTCATTAAAGGTGTCATTCCCTTGATCAGAGCTAGTATGCATCATGAGTTTATCTTTTGGCTTAGCTTTGAGTGGAACTACTTCTTAACATTTTGTACTAAAACAGTTTTTGATGGAGAGCAGAAGAGACAAAGAGCTATTGTCTCAAATTTGAGTCAAGTATTTGGATGCCAGGCAAACAGAGAATTTTGGTTCAATAGTCAGTTTTCAAGAGCAGCCTTTTCAAAAGGCAGTAATTGGGAGCAATCTGAAGAGTAATTTCTCAGCACATGCAGAACTTAGGAAATAAAAGTCCCTTTTTCAAGCAGTTCAACATAAGATTCTATGTAACACTTTGACTTAGAGACATAAATTGACTGCAAAGGCTCAGCAGGGTTGCTTATATGTTCATATTTTGCTTTTAAATCTATAATGCCTAATTTTCCCTGCCAAGCTGTTCGTTAATTGTTTTACACAGGTCTTTGTGCCTCCAGATGCTCACAGTGCCCTCTCTGTCAAAGCCCAGAGAAATGGCAGGTATTGGATAAACAGCTGTAAAATCCTGTGCTGGTATTTAGCTTTGTACTGTGCTTCAACTTTATCTTTCTGGTAACTTTCCTATTTTGCCAGCTGGATGTAAGGAGTAGGTCTGAATGTTATTGCTGATAAAAATAATGTCATTTTTAATTGATAATTAAAATTGTGGTAGAAAGTGGATGCCAAAAGACTCACTTCCTGACTCTTGATAATTAATAATTTAAACTTCACGGAGTCTTTTATGAACTGTAGTATTCAAAGGCTGACATTTTGTCTCTGGCTGTTATAATTGAAGGTTAATGCCTAGTCAGAATGCTTCCAGTGAAAAAACCCAACACGAAACCAACCCACAAACTTAAGACGCCCCTCACCTCCCCCCCAAAAAAACCCATTAGAACAACAGGCAAAAATTTAGACTCGAGAAATAACACAGCTTATTTTTAAGCATTGTTTCTGCATGCCAGAAGTAAGTGAAGATAACTGAAATGTGTCTGCATGTCTCACTTTTGTAATCTGGCGCTAAAAGCGGTGGCCATCTGTGTGGTACTTCATAATGCAGTCTGTTCCCAGCTCAGTCATATGTTACATATTAAAAAAAAGGGCTTCAAACATGTGAAGACTACCTTACTTCTCTGAAGATGTGCCACACTTTCTTCTGAGAGCATATTCTTACAGTATCATCAAGGTACCTCATACTGCACAACAAGATTTTAAGTGGGCCTCAATTAAAGACCTGTTCAAGTGAACTCTTATTTTGTCACCATCCACCAATTATGCAGCCTTTGGAAGGAAGTAATAGAAGACTAGGCTCTGTATGTGCTGTAGAGGAAGTGACAGAGCTTAAAAATAGAGAAGCATTTTGTATTCTAGCTGTAAAATAAGCAATAATTTAAAGCATGGCAGGAAAGTAAGATATTACACAGGAGTGTGATATGGTTGTGGTATATAACTGGAGGAGCAGTACACATCTGGGCTGTCATGGTGCTGTTCCTATGTACCTGAGAAACTACTCTGGGCTGTCATGATGCTGTTCCTATGTACCTGATAAACTGCTCTATGCACCAGTTTGCAAATAGCCTGTCCCTACCCAAGAGGTGGCAGCCTCTTAGTGAATGTCATCCACCTAAAATGGCAAAGACATCTCCATTTGATAGTGTTGAAATAGCTCTTTCTCCATGTCTGAAATAGTATTATCTCAAGAGCTGTTCTACCTTCCCTCTTGCCTTTGGCATAAAAGCAAAGATAGCAGGATATTATTTTAAGTTCTACTGATGTGTGATTGCCCATATTCTGTGCCCTCAAGACTGTGTCCCTTATCCTTACCTGTTCCTGTGCATTTTCTTTAGTGAGTTTATTGCTGTAATACAGAATGAATTAGCAGAAGGCACGGAAGAGGATTTCCTGAAAGTCAGCAGAAACACTGAACTAGCACTGCTATTGATAGAGTAGGGAAGGGGACAGCCTTACTTTCAAATTTCAATGATGTTGTGTTGGAGAGCTCCTTTTGTAGGGGCAGAATTCAGTTATTCAGTTAGCTAGGCCACATTTCATTTCAGTTAGGCACCTGCAACTCAGACTTTCATCTGTGTAAAACTGAAGAGGTATCTATGGGAAAATCACTGGCTGCTGTCTTCAGAGTAAAGTATTCTTTGTTGAACTGTGCCCTGAAACGGCAATTTTCTTATAGGAAAGAGTGTAACAAGGCAGCAATTTTGTGTTTAACAGCTTAGTGACAATTATGGCCCATTAATGATATGAATGTTATAACATTTTGTGATGTCTTTGGAGTTCTCTGCAGTTAGGAATTCCTGTAAACAAAAGTGAATGTTTTCCACGAGGTGGGAAAGCTTTGCTTAATGTTTTAAGATCAAATTAAAAGTTTCAAAGCTGCAGAAATGACATGTGATCTGTCTAATTTTGGTTGCTGAAAAGAATGTGCCTTGCACTTCGAAAGCTTTAAGAGACTGCATTGCTTGACTGATCAAATGTACAGTGTCTAACAGCTGCTGCTTACCGCAGTGGGATTTGCAAGCCTTTAGTGTCTTAGCATATTACTTAAATATGCCAAACATTGAAACTTTTTTCACTCTAGGATCACCATCCTTGGAACGGGTGCAAAGTGGCTGTCTGTCCTAGAAGAGAAAAATTTAAAACCATGTAAGCTTCACTAAGCTATTGCATCTCTTCTGTCCTCCCTCCTACCTTTCATATCCAGGTTCTGGGCCTGAATCTTGTCAAAGTACTTTATGTAATTGTTCTGGATTGTAGTGTCAAATAGATACAAACTCTTGTAAAAATTCTACCTTAATCTATTTTGTTGATTTCCTTCTTTTTAAGGTGAAACACACAATCTCCAGACCCTCCACACTATTCTATCTACAGGATCACCGCTCAAACCTCAAAGCTATGAGTATGTCTACAAACATATAAAAAGTAGTGTTCTCCTGGGATCCATTTCAGGTGATGCTTTTATGCTGCATATCTTCCGAATTCTGTTCATTGCCTGTGCACTTCCTTCTTGCTTGTTTGCTGCTGTTTATTTAAGGAGCTTAACCTTTGGATTGTTCAGGCTTGGTTACAGTTAAACTGGAATTAACTGTCTAATTAGTGCAGATATTTTCTGCATAATTCAGTGTTCCGTAATGAAGCTCATACACTCAAAGGCTTTTAGGTGGAGTGCTTCTGACATGGTGGACGTTTTGGGTTTTGGCTGCTTTTTTTTCAGCAGGATCATTTATTTTGACTGGCTGTCCTTAGGGGGGCAGGGTGAGATCAAGAAAAGAGTCTATTAACCTACAGAACACACTGTTCTGCAAATAGCTGACTTCAGCAGAAAATACCTCTTGGAGAGGCTTTTTCATGTCCCTGTTTTGGTTCTTTTGGAGTAAGTAATTGACAGACAAGAGTTTTCTGTAAATTACATGATTAGGGAAATATCAAGCCCACATATTGTGCAGTTTGTTGTGAGGAGTGCGAGCTGAGGCGACTTCTATTCACATCAAGTCTGCCATGGAACTCCTTATTCTGTTTTGTAACAAAGACCGACTTTTTCAAAGGGCATTTTAACTTAGTTTGGTTTGTTTTAAGGTTTGACTGTTCTGCCACTGAAGTCACCTCTGACTCAGGCCTTAGTAAGAGTAGTGCTGAATCTAGAACTTGCTACAGTAGCTGTTAATAGTCTCATATGCAAGATACTATTTTTGAGTGAAGCTAACGTGATTGATATGTCTTATAATTCCACTTCCTTGAAGTTCTAGAAAGACTATAAATATTCCAGTTAAGTAAGCACTTTGACAGTATCTATTTTCATTAAGATATCTGTTCATTCTATAGACATGGCTCCCCTTTCTTCCCTTCCTCCCCCTCCCTGCTAATGAGAATGAGATATAACAGCTAAGTAAATACTGAGTGGAATAGCTTGACATTACCTTAAACTAATTCAAACAAACAAGAAAATGTTTCTCAGTGATCATAAATATCTAAGTCTGAAAACTAGGGCCTGATTTTCTCATTAGATAAACAGAAACTTCCTTAAATGAGATTAAAGAAACTGTTGAAAGAAGGAAAGTTATGCCTTAAGGAATATTCTTGCATGAAGGGCATAAATGTATGAAGACATGTAAAGTAAGAAAATAAATCTTCTTTTATTAAGTCTCATACCATCCTGGATAATGCTTGCCTATTCTATGCTACTTAATGTGGATCAGAAGCTGTTCTAGAGTTCTTAAGTCATTTTCATTTTTGCTTTTTCCAAAATATACTGTGTATTCTAAATGGGCTATTTTATTGTAGGTGGGACAGATATAATTTCATCTTTCATGGGTCAGAATGTTACAATTCCAGTTTACAAAGGAGAAATTCAGGCCAGAAATCTTGGAATGGCTGTAGAAGCATGGAATGATGAAGGTAACTATTATCAAAACTATTATGCAAACTTATGAAATACAGTAGTTACATGATCTGAAGTTTCGTTCACCAGATGGGTAAATGGTCAGCTGTTAAATGGGTGATTTCACTTAGGAAGCATGTTCCATAAAGCCTGCCTCTGAGTCCATCTCATCTGGATCATATGGGACTCTAGTCAAGGTGTATAAAAGCCCTCCTTTTCCATTGCTCTGCTAAAACGCACCAAGGCCAAATTCTAGCCTCTGGTATGTGTTGGTTAGCTATGTTGCTGTGCATGCCAGACTGGCTTCCACCCTGTGGTGCAACTCTGCTGAAGTTACTGAGGTTGATAGGGATGAGTTTAGGAACTGAACACAAGCTGTTAAGCACACCAGTCATGGCTCCTATCTACAGCAGCATCTGGCATGTAAGTAATAACTGTGGATGCTCTTTGCTTTGGTACTCTATTGTTTACCTCTTTCCTTGTAAACAGGAAAACCAGTTTGGGGTGAAAGTGGAGAGCTGGTTTGTATCAAGCCTATTCCCTGCCAGCCTACACACTTCTGGAATGATGAGAATGGAAGTAAATACAGGAAGGCATATTTTTCAAAATTCCCAGGTATGTAATGAAAGGCTTTGGATGTTGCTCAAACTGACCAAGGGCAGAGATGCTATTGCTGCTCTTAAGAAAGTACAGGTTTATTCTTGCCCAGTGAGATGTAAGTGCATTTTTGAATCTAGATTTCCAAGGTGAGAAATCCATAGCATTCTTCATAGCGTCTCAGTCTGTTTCCTAGTGGTTTGTTTTGAATATGGATCCAAATCAATTTTAAGAATTTCTGGAAAGCTCCAATCCCATTTTGCTCCTGCTCTCATTAGGCAGATGTGACTGTAACAGCCTTATAATCTGTAGTGCAGACATGGACTACTTGGCATGAGTGTGAAATGAAAGTGCTGAATAGGTCAGGGAGCAATCAGCCATTAATGAGTGCTACTGCACCTCTGCCAGACTGCTGCTACCTAGCTGGAAGAGTGAATCCTTGGGGATAAGTACTGACCCTGCTACCTCATTAGCATGAGGTATATGCAGCTTCAGACATGCAGAGTCTGCATTTGTGTTCCATTGGTGGTAAGAGTTAAGGAATAGATATTGGGTGCCAGAAGCTTTCTTCCTGATAATTTTGGAGGACTCCTGTCATCCAGAGCTTTTGCTCATGGGACACAGCGATGCTGAACTCCCTGCTGCCTATGGCACAGGGGCTTTTATAGGGGCAGGACCTCAAGCTGCTGCTTGTTGGAGATGGAAGCTTTTTTTATGTATAGCAGAGTGAATCCACAAGCAAAGTCAGGACATGCATCAGGAGATAATTATATAGGAAAGCTGAGGGAATGTGGGAGTTTGTCTGCATGTAAGCTTGACAACAATAAATAGGTGAAAAAATAAACCTGTGCTGACAGTTGTTAGATTGAAATCACTGAGGTCCCGAGGTTCTGTCTGAAACCTCTTTTCTGTCTTTCTTTGTAAATGGGCTTAAGGTTGTCATAATGAAGTTAAAAAATGGTCTTATGTGTAAATAATTGAGGGTTGTTTGTTTTCTTTAGGAAAAACTTGGCTAGAATTGGCCTGTATTTCTGTTTGTGGCAGGCTGCTATAGTGGTATCAGTGGTATCAGTCTTAAAAGGAATACAAAAGTTATTCCAGCTCTGTGGTCAAATCTGATTGTGTATTAACGCAGCTCAAGGTCATTAAGTACATAAGCTTCAAGGGAATTGTTGAGACCTATTGTGCAAGCCCAGAAAGCTTCTTGCACAGAACTGCGCATCCTAAAAGTGGATCAAGAAAGACTGGTGGGAATGGTGTTATTTTTGTGGAAGATTCTCCCAGTTCCCTCAAAATACAGTGTTCAGAGCAGCTATTCACGTGTTTTCTAAAGGATGCTGTATAGTCATGCAAACAAGTAATCAGAAGATAACCTAATTTGATCCTAATGTCTGAACTACTCTCACATGTGTTAGCTTTTTGTAGTAAATGCAGTGTGGATTGTTTGTGTAGTTAAGTACTGCTCCATTTGCTGTGGGTAGTTCTCAAACTATATCTGGTATGTTACATTTTTGTATGTATTTTATTAAGTTAACATGAGTTGAGTTACACAAATGTCTGCCACGACTGGATGAATAAGAAATCAGCTGCTTAATCTCTGTCATTCCCTAATAGGTGTTTGGGCCCATGGTGATTACTGCAAAATTAATCCCAAGACAGGAGGAATTGTCATGCTGGGCCGCAGGTATAGTATTTTGGTGAAAGCATTAAAATCTGCAGACTTCACCTTAGAGCATAATGTACATGACTTTCCATCATGCCTGTTAGCTTTATATTACTTTTGTTAAATCCAATATTGTGAATTCCAACCCTTAAATTAATCAGAGCAGCTGGATTAGAGGGAAGGAGCCCATTTCAGGGTTCTATTCCACTTTTGACTGTATGAGCACAAGACACTGTTAAACTTGTTTTTCTATTCCATGGTTTATAATGATCATTTATAAGAGTTCAAATTGAGAGTGCAGCACACTTAAAGTGGTGAATCAAGAAACTTTTCTTCTGGTCTCGGCTTTGCCATTAATTTGCTTTACAGCAAAACTGAAATTACAGAAGGTCAGGTATAAGTTGTGCTTATGTTGGCCATCACAGATGTTCAAGATCGTAGTTGTGGCTACATTTTCTGCTTGCATTTAAAAGTTGTTGTTCGAAACCAAGTTGAGTGGATGCCTTGATTCTGTGTCTTGCATTGTCACAAACAGACCTGCTCAACAGACATACAGTATGAGGCTGCTATGCATGAAGCCCAAGTTCCAGCTATAAGAGACTGGAAAGTAATGATAATGATGTGCAATTGCAATATGGTGGAGTACTAAGATCATTGGTCTGTTTTGTCATCAGTAGCATGTGTGTGTAGTTGTAGGCTACTGGAAAGGGGAGGCACTAGGAAAGGATCGAGGAATAATGTTGAGCTTCTCTGTACAACTTCATTTTAATGAGCAAAATGCCTTTTTGAAACAAATTCTTTTAAAATTGTTTCGAATGTGGCTGCATATTCACTGCATGAAATGTAGTGATTATATAATGAGATTTGGTTAATTGCATCAGTTCTTCTCTTTTCATCAAACTAATCACATTTCAATGCTTCTTTGTTTTGTTGGTGTGTGAATTAGCGATGGTACCTTAAATCCAAATGGAGTAAGGTTCGGAAGTTCTGAAATCTACAACATAGGTATGAAATTAACTTTTCACCTCTCAGCGATGACATTGTTGCCTTAAATCTTTATAATGCTTACATTTCAGGTGTTTGGAAGGATTAGATAATAAAAGACTTGCCGCTTTTCGAATGTCAGCAGAGAGCATATTAGTATTAACAGTAAAATTCAGTTTTGATGACTTGAAATGGATTGCTTTCCCAAAGCTGCTGTAGGGGCTGGAGATGGCTGCTCAAGATCTGTTCTCTGTAAGATGTTGCTTTCATATAATAAGGCCTTAAAGACTAATTATATAATGTGGAATTATGAGAGAACCTAACTTCTGAGGCTTTTCTTCCCCCTTGCAAGTCAAGCAGTTTTATTCTGTCTTTCCTAATAATCAGAAGTTCTTGAGTTTGTACTTCATATTTCAAAGGTCTGTCTTGTGAAGGGCTGTGAAAATGCACCTGCAGAGGTGCTAATCTGAGACTTAGGGGCCTGTTGCCTCTCCTGGTTCTTGTGTGATCCAGCATGTTAGTTTTATGTCTCTGCAGTAATGAGGGTTGTGAGGAAACTCAAAGAAAATGGCTTAGTGTAAAAGCTTCTGTCCCAAAAGCTATACCAGGGGTTTTTTTTTTTGTCATGGACTTAAGTATTATCTGGTCCTTAAACCTGGATTTTCACCTAAGCAGGAGTTAAAACTTCAGAGCAGCCAGAGCAAAGCTTGGAGCATAACATAGCCAGGATGTCTGTTTCACCTTTGCAGCTTTGCAGAGCTGATGCTTCTTTTGGTGCAGCCACAAAACATGTGCATACTGAATAATACGCAAATGCAAGTGCTAATAAGGATTCTCCTTTCTTTTCAGTTGAAGCCTTTGAGGAGGTTTCTGATAGCCTCTGTGTTCCTCAGTACAACAAAGATGGGGAGGAGAGGGTGATACTCTTCCTGAAGATGGCATTAAACCATGCGTTCAGCAAGGATCTGGTGAAAAGAATCCAGGATGCAATCCGTAGAGCGCTTTCTGCCAGGCATGTTCCAAGCCTTATTCTAGAAACCAAAGGCATTCCGGTATGTCATGAAAAATGCTGCCTACTTTTTTCTTTGTCACCTTGAATAGTAATTAAGGAGCAGTTGTCATTGCTCTTCAAACCCACATGCGTGGAAATTTTAGCATCTCAAAAGTGTATTCAAGCTTTATAAATAGTTTGCCTATGTTGCCTAGCAACATCATTTCTTCTCCTTTTCAGCTAAGCATGTTTTTGTTTAACAATACCTAAAAATGCCCGTTCTCAGTTTATAAATGTGTTGTGCTCTCTCAGTAATATATACTTAAACCTTTTAAATTACCTTTTTAATATTTTCCTTCAACTTCACCTTTTCTGGCTACCCCTCAGCTTTTGTTTTTGTCTTGCTGTTTCAAATGGCATTCTTATGAAAGCTGAGATTACTGAGCAAATTCATAAAATCATTTTGGAAGTCATTTCACCTTTACATCTATCTAGCCACTTAAATGTAGCTCTATCAGTGCCCTAACTCTAGCAGTTATTAAAATCCTTGTGCTTATGGGCATAAGGGGGAGAGCAGAGAAATTTGTACAGCTAAAGGTTTTACATGCTTGGTTTTCTGGATCTGTGTTACTGTAGTGCTCTCCTTTGCTGTATGAACCATGGAATCATAGAACAGTTAGGGTTGGAAAAGACCTTAAGATCATCTTAATTCCAGCTCCCCTGCTATGGGCAGGGACACCTCACGCTAAACCGTGTCACCCAAGGCTCTGTCCAACCCGGCCTTGAACACCGCCAGCAATGGAGCATTCACAACTTCCCTGG
>JANRGW010037109.1:0-33181 GCA_024733675.1 Psilopsiagon aymara
TCAGGAGCCTTCTCCTCTCCAGGCTGCCCCAGCCCCGCTCTCTCAGCCTGGCTCCAGAGCAGAGCTGTCACAGCCCTGCAGCATCTCCATGGCCTCCTCTGCCCTCGCTCCAACAGCTCCATGTCCTCTTGTGCTACTGCCCCAGAGCTGGATCAGGACTGCAGGGGGGCTCCCCAGAGCTCAGCAGAGGGGCAGATCCCCTCCCTGAGCTGCTGCTCACGCTCTGGGGGTGCAGCCCAGCACACGGGGGGGTTCTGGGCTCAAGAGCACACTGAAACCAGGTCATGGGGAGCTTCTCCTCACCCAACACCCATCAGTCCTTATTCTCAACTCCTTCTTAGCGCTGGTTGGAGAGATGGGTCACGTTCTGCATGCAGGTGACCATGGGTAGGCTGCAGGCTTCATCCTGGGCTGATCAGAGCGTGTTGTGTCAGCACGTATGGGGGAGAGCACT
Organism: Psilopsiagon aymara; assembly: GCA_024733675.1. Taxonomy (NCBI): domain Eukaryota; kingdom Metazoa; phylum Chordata; class Aves; order Psittaciformes; family Psittacidae; genus Psilopsiagon; species Psilopsiagon aymara. The sequence goes on from JANRGW010037109.1 coordinate 455, forward strand.
TAGCCGGGCAGAGCTTTCCTGCAGCGCACGGGCTGGAGGCCCCGTACAGAAACATTTGGCGTTATTCCCAGATGTTTCACTTCTCCAAAACCAGTTGTGCTCCCAGGCCCGTGGAGCACAGAATACAGCTGTGCTGCCCAGCTCTCTGCCTGCCCTCCAGCCTGATGTGGGAGACCCCTCTGACCCCCTTTTCCGTGCAGCAGCCCAGGGCGGGGGGACACACTGTGCATTTAGGTGGCTGTGGGAAGTTTCTTCTTTTAAGTGCTTCCAGCCACCTTTCCAAGGAGCAAGCATCGTGCCCCCACATCCTTGGCTGTCTCCTGGGCTACCCGTCCTGTGGATGTGCAGCCGCTCAGAGGGGGATCTGTCCCCACAGCGTGTCATTTCAAACTGGAGACAAGCAGTAACGCTGCAGCTGGCCTGACCTGGCCTTGTGACTCTCCGAGCATATGGGGGTGACTCTTGCAGTACAAGGTTTCCTGCACAATAGCCCTGTTGTCTCTGATTCCACAGGACAACAAAGCCCTTCAGAGCGCTTGGCCCTGGTGCTCTGCCTTGTACCAGATGCTGATGTCAGAGACAGCGGCACATCCCTCCTGAGCAGGGAGAGGGGAGGAGGGCTCCTGCTTCCCCCCAGGTTGCCCTGGCACGGGGCTCATGCAGCCCAGAGCTTTCAGAGTGATGGCACTGCCTCATCCCCAGGCTTTTGCTCTCTCCTGCCCTTTCCCACCCTACGAACCCATGGTGTGATAACTCCTGCCAGGACAAATCATAGGATACAGGACAGCCAGCTCATGGCAGCCTGTGGCAGACCTCGGGGACTCAATTCCTGTTGAGAGGATGGGGCTGTAACTCAAGTAGCTCATGTCACTCTGTCATATCCTAGTGATGTATGTGGCAGCATGTGTAGCTTGGGCATAGAAACATGAAACTGAGCTACTGTCAGCTCTGGGTCTCTTGAGAAATCAGCTTTGTCCCAGCTGGCCTCTTGTTATTTCAAGACACCATGGTAGGAAGACACCATGGCTTCATTTCCTAATCGCAGAAAGGTAGCAGGGCAAAGCACTGAGTGCACTGCTTGTTGGTGATCCAGGCTGGCTGTATGGTGGCAGATGAACCCTTCTCCCACCTTTGTTTCTTCCCATGATCGTTCCTTGTTTTGTATAACCCCAAGAGACTCTTTGCCTACCTCCCATGAGCCCCATAACCCTAGAGGCACTATCGGTCTGTAAGATGATCTAGAGAGCCTTTCCCTTGACTCACTGTGATGGTTTTCACCCCAGACAATGGGGCTGATTGCTCTCTTGCACAGGGGAGGCTCCAGGCGGGGTGCTCTGTTTGTGGGATTAGGTTATCTCAGCTCCCCACCCATCATTGCCTCATCATTGTGTTGCTGGTACTCCTCCTCTGTGCTCCATTGTGTGTGAAGCTGAGGCCTTCATCACAGCAATCTGCCTGGTTGACTCCTCCTTGGCCTTCCCAAAACATGTAGCAGAGCCGGCTCCTTGCTGCTGCCCGGTATGACCACCCTGGAGCTTTTGGGAAGAGTTTCCCACCTGGTCTCTCTCTGGCCATCACCTTTCCACACATAGCTTGGCTGGGTAACAGTAGCTGCAAGCAGATGCTCAAATGGAGTGGAACAGATTTGTCCATTAAATTACTTTTTGTCCATTGGCACAGAAAGGAAAAAGAACCTTGTATTTTCCTAGGAGGTGATTTTTGAGCTCCCTGTGGGTATATGTGCATTAGACTTGCAAGGATACACAGGTGCTTTTAGCCAGGGTCACCATGTTCGCGACATGTTTTGTCAGAGTAGGCGTCCCTCCCATCTGGCTGTTGAGGGTCTTCAGCGCCTGCTATGAGGGTGGTGCTCTGCTTCCCTTTTCTTGGCTGTTAATTCAGTGCCAGGACTCTCGCCCTTGTCAGATAGTGCTAAATGCTGTCACAGGGTAGCACTCACATCTGCTGTGAGCACAGGGAAAAGGGAGCATAGAAAAGTGCTGAAAGCCCTGAACTCAGGCAGGGCAGGAGGAGAAAAAGCCAGCAGAGCTGTCCTCTGCAGGCTGCGTTCCCCTCCTGCCACACCATCTGCTCCCCAAATTGGGAGCCATCACATGCTTGTTATTCTCCTTCTTGCCAACCGCCCTCCCCACATCAGGGCCCAACTCCCACACTCCCCACATTGAATCTCCCTCATCCCCGTCTTATCCTTCCAACTTTTCACACCTGCCTACTTTTCCTCTCAACCAAAAGGAGTTGGTAGCGATTGCCAAGCATCTCCCTGAACTGCTGCTTTCCTTTGAGGGAGCATCATCTGCAGCAGGATCTGGGCCAGACCTAGTGCCATGGGTCCCATGCCTTGTGGCAGGGGGTTGGGACTAGATGATCTTTAAGGCCCCTTCCAACCCAAACCATTTTGTAATTCAGTGAGGTTGATTCTGTGATTCAGTGGGGTTGGAACTGGATGAGCTTTAAGGTCCCTTCCAACACAAACCATTCTGTGATTCTATGACAGGGCTGTGGCTTCTCTCAGTCTGTCTGCTCATGTGGCTTTGTGCACGAGGCACACATTGAGAAGGAAGGCAGGAAAGGACTGGAGTTACTCAGATTTTCACCTCTGGCTCAGCACCCTCTGTTTTGAAAGGGTCTAGGCGGGATTCACAGATCAGAGCATTTCTCTTCCCACTCACTTCAGTCTCTCACACAACACGGAGCTAGAAAATATCACCCTGTCTGTCTCCCTGGGTCGTGTATCCTTCAGAAATGGTTTGTTTTCCCCTAATTTAGAGTACTGGCAGAGAAAAGTATACCAGTCCCAGGCTAGCTCTTTGCAAACATGGTGCTATTCATGGATATTACCTTAAAGCAGAGTCCTGGGCACATGCCGGTGATGCAGCCAGGGACCTGGGTGGGAGAGGAGGGAGGGTTTGGCAGCTATGGATGGAGCAGGCCCTCAGCAGGGAAGGCAGAGCTGGGTGGGGAGCATGTAAGCTGCATTTCAGAGACAAATGGGATGTAGAGAGGTGTGGAGCTCCAAGAGGGCTGTCCCTGATCAGAGACCCATGCACAAGATCTTAAGGTCCTTTCCGACCCTAATCATTGTATGATTCTATGAAGAACCTCCTCCTGGTCACAGCTGTGATGGGTTGGTAGGAACGAGTCAGAGATGGCATCCAAGAATACAGCAGCTTGGAGGTGCTGACGTTATTCAAGGAGTGAAGAAGCCTTTGGCATGGCACAGACGGGACTTGGTAGGGCAGGGAGGTTTTCAAGACTGGGAAAAATGAGAGCTGTGGTAGACTGGCACATGGGGTATGTGCTGTGTTCAAGCAGCGCCCTGTGACACCCTATTGCTTAGCACAGGCAGAGGGACTGTTTCTCTTTGAGGAGGAGGTGGCCAGAGATGAGGCATGGATCCTGAAGAGAGGAGTGGCGGGGCTGGGGCTGTGGCAGTGTTCTGCTGCAGCAGCAGTGCCCACAGGGCCACCCAGGGAGGGGGACTTGTCCCCAACAGCCATGTGCCACCAGATGCAGCCAAAGGGGAGCTGTGCTGGCTGCCATGACAACTGGGATGGGTCATATGAGCCGCTCCACTTTCTAAATATAAATCTGTTTCGCACAGTGTATGTGACTCCATGGAAACCAAATGTTGAGCAAGGAAGATTGCATAAAAATGAACAAAATACAGAATGACTCAAAGTACGAGAGGGACAGAGAGAGGCTGTGTGTAATGCTGGCAGGGTTCGGAGGTGTTCCAGGCAGCCCACTTCCCTAGGGCACATGGTGGACCCAGAGAGGTCTGCAGGGCATTTCTCAGTGCTGGGATTTTCAAGCCAAACTTGGAATGGACGTCAGCATCCCCGCCACCAAGGGTCTTCTGTGCGCTTTTCTCACTAGCAAATTCTCTTTGCAGCATCAGCCGTGTCCAAACACAGACCCCACTTCCTTGACTGCGCCATCTCTGCTTTGTTTCTGCTTCATATCCTTGGGTTGACACAAGCCTTGGCCAAGTTTGGTATTTACTGTGAGAGTGGTGAGACTCTCACAGGCTGCCTGAGGGAAGCTGCGTGTGCTCCATCCCTGGCAGTGTTCAAGGCCAGGCTGGACAGGGCTTAGACCAAGCTGCTCTAGTGGAAGGTGTCCCTGCCCGTGGCAGGAGGATGGAGCTGGATGAGCTTTAAGGTCCCTTCCAACACAAACCAGTCGGGGATTCTGTGATTCTATGATATATAAAAACTGCAGTTTGACGGAAACAGAAGCTGGGTAATATCAATACTGAGCAAGCTTTTCAGTGCAGAACAGAGGGCTGTTCTGGTGCAGGTTCATGTTCTGGCAGATCTTCTCTGTTGTGTCCTTGCGTTGCTTCTCACATGGAGTTTCCCTGCATGTTTTGTTCAGCTTTCTGTCACCAGTGATCCACCAGCACCAGGCAGGGCATTGCAGGGTTGCTGCTGAGCTGAGCCTGCAGCAGGAGTGCAGTGTAACTCGTTCTGAACAAGCAGCAACAATGGGGAGGTACTGCCCCTGCATGCAGGTCAAACCTCTCCAACACCTAGCGGCCTCCGCTTCAGTTGCTCTGAGGCTGCACTGCTCTACTGTTCCATCAAATCATGGAAGAATGTGAATGGGAAGAGGCTTTTGGAGGTCTCTGGTCCAACCTCTGTTCAGAGTTAGAGCAGCTTGCTCAGTACCTGCATTTGTGGGTTTGGGGTTGTTCTGCTTTACCTTGAGTTGTGTGTTCAGGAGAGCCCTGGGGCTGCACTCTGCTGGAGAGTGCTATGAGCTAACTCATCTTCAGGGAGCTCAGGCTTTTAAGTGCACAGATGTTTCCTCCCCAGGATCCTTCTTTGAAGGGGAATGGGGATTTCCTGCAGTTTGAAAATGAGAAGTGATTTTCCTCTATTGAGCAAGGCTGAACTTGTCTCAGAGGGTCAGTCAGCATGGGATGGACTGTGTGGTGGACCCTTCAATCCCTGTTGCCTCACTTTGCTGTATAAAACCCCTTCTTCGGCTTTCTTTTTTCCATCACTGGGAGGGGACAACTTTGCCACATGGCCTTCCAGAGGAATGGGATGAGTCAAGCTGCTGCTAACTTGGTCAAGAAGAGAGAGAAATTAAATAGTTGGAAAGTCAGAAGCTGTGGAGTGGGAGAGGCAACCCCACTGTCTCCCTTCTGGACATGTGCCGTGTTCTCAGCAGGAGCAGCTAGACAAGTACAAGGGCTTCAACATTCAGGCCATAGGCGTGCTCTTTTTTTGCATGGACCATCTAGTATGTCTGACTTGGTTGTCATTCTCTTCAAACATGATCCTAGAGGAACTGTGCTTAACACTGCACATATGAAACACTGTTCCCTGGTCAAGGATGTCACCTCTGTAGGCTGTGATGCTGTGGGGCAGCTGTCCTGCCTACACTGGTTGTCCTCTTCTCCCTGACATCCCTAACCCATCACCTGTGGATGCAGGGGAAAAGGACCACAAGCAGTCATCAGGTCCATATGCTCTGCCCTAAAAAGCATATCCTTCTGCCTCTTGTTGCTGCTGTTGTCATGGACTAGGTGGGTTAACTCCATACATCTGCTTTTATTTCATATGCTTGCCTTTGCTAGCTCTGGTGTATGGTTTGTTGAGGAGCTCCAGTGCCCTCTCTGCTTTGAGATGCCTTTTGAATTTACTGCTCATTTCTGGTTCCTTTCTGCTGTGCATATATCAGGAGAATCCTGGCCCTGTGATTCTGCAGACAGAAACCCATTGCTTGTCATGTAAAATGAAGCCTGTTGGGTGCTGACTGCTGCCTATCTATCTCTGCATGTACCCCTGCTACATGGACTTGTGATCCTAGGAAATCTCATAGGAGGGAAGTGCTTATGTTCTTGGGCATGACTGTTTCGAGAGATACTTTGATCCCTTTTCCAGGCAGCAAATAGAGATGCGGGGGGATTTGAGTGGGGTCAGACGGCCTGTGCTCCTCTCACAATGTCCAGATTTCCTGTTTCCTCAACGGTGTGATGCAGACATCCTTTCCAGGTCCAGAGCTGCCTGCCCACCACCATACAGCGCCTGGGTGACGCTCCCAGTGAGGGGAGTGGCTTGAGTGTCTCTCTCAGCACACAGGCTCTGTGGGACTTGCAGGATTTGGGTGGCAGAAGGGGTTGATAACCCACCGAGCCCCGGCTTCGGCGCTGCCGGGGAAGGGGCTTCAGGGTCCCATCTTTTTCTTTTCCTGGAATAGAACACATCTTCTAAAAAGAGGCACTCAGTCTTGATGGAGGAACTTCAGGAAGTACAGAGCCCCCTGGTAAGCCATTCCAGTCACTACTTATCCTCACAAGTGGCAGATCCTTTCCAGTCTGAGCCTGTCTAGCTTCAACATAGAGTCACTGTCTGCTGTTCTGTTTTTGCTGGTTCGGAATGTTCTCTGCTGATAGCAAAACCTCTTCTCCATGTTGTGATGTACCATCCTCATAAACTGTCCTGGCAATAATTCTCCTTTAGGTAGAAACAGGACATCAAAGTACTGGCACGGACTTGCCGGGCCGTCCAAGGCAGAGGTGTGCAAGCAGAAGTGCCTCACTTATCCCATGACATGTGGCTGAGCACAGGGTGTGTAAGAGCTGGGTTTGGGGGAGGATTGAAGCCTGTCAGGGTGCAGTGCCAGCTCTGGAGCTGGGGTCTTGAACACTGTCTGCCGGCTGCTTCCCGTCTCCATGCTGTTTCCTGGCCCCCATCTCTGTCCTGTCACAGCCGCAGGATTGTCTGTCGTTGCATGCCAGGTTAGCCTGAACTTCTGCCAGGTGGGTGTGCAAGTGTGGATCCAGTTTAACCGCACTGGTGCTTGAAGAAGGGACTGCAGAGGGTCTGGTTAGGACACGGTTGCGTCTGCTGAATAAGAGTGAGAAAGTCTCTCCTGTGACTCAGATCTGGTCTGGCAGAGAAGGAATTATGTGCTGCCACTATGGCCTCCGTGGCACCCTGAAAGGATGCACTGCTGAGTGTGCCAAAACTATGTGGTACTTGATCTGTAGCCCCATATGTTACTGCCCCACACCATGTATTCCAGAGCCTCCTGGTTCCTTTGCTTCAATGAGCGTAGAATGATGAGGAAGCTCGGATGAAGCCAAGTTTCATTTCAGTTCCTCCCCTATTTAATTTTCAGTTCCTCTTTCATGTCTGGAGTATCAGTTTGGAGCAGAGCTGCTATAGGAGTGGGAGTTCATGTGTGTGGGATTGGATTGCACTGGGACCAGTTAAGGACTCCATCAGAAAAGTGGTCCCAGCATCCAGAGGATCTTCCTTGGCAAGGAAGGTGGAGGGACATGGAGGGTGGGGAGGAGGAGAGTGTAAGGTCCTGCCCAACAGTGGGTTGCTGTTCAGGAACACATTCTTCTCTAAAACAAAAGGAAGAGATCACATATCCATACTCCATGCTCATCCAAGGAAACCACTGCCCCATTGTTTACAAGAACTTCAGCATTTGGCAGTGCTGAGGTTTCCCTTGATCATCATTGATAGGGACTGTGGTGTTTGCAACACTTCTTTGTTGGCAAAATCAGAAGCAAAGACAGAAATATTACTAATTCAAAAATAGAATTAGCACCTGCAAGCATGGAGACCTCATAGCAGCCTTCCAATATCTGAAGGGGCCTATAGGGATGCTGGGGAGGGACTCTTCATTAGGGACTGTGGTGATAGGACAAGGAGCAATGGGTTTAATCTTAAACAGGGGAAGTTTAGATTGGATATGAGGAAGAAGTTCTTTAATGTAAGGGTGGTGAGGCACTGGAATGGGCTGCCCAGGGAAGTTGGGAATGCTCCATCCCTGGCAGTGTTCAAGGCCAGGTTGGACATAGCCTTGGGTAATATGGTTTAGTGCAAGGTGTCCCTGCCCATGGCAGGGGGGTTGGAACTGGATGATCCTAAGGTCCTTTCCAACCCGAACCAATCTATGATTCTATAATGGCTCAAATTTGGTCTTTACACTGTTTTCATCCAACATTTGCTGGTCACCTCTATACTGTCCACATGCATTTCTTGCCATAGCCTTTGTTTAAGAATATAGCCATGGCATCTGTCTGTAAAAGACCTTGGTTTTCCTGTAGGCCCTCAGAGAGAACTGGAGCAACACTGAAGTGACTCAAAGGATGTTGGGGCAATTGCAGAGCTTCCCATAAGCAAACCATTGGTAACTTTCCTTGCAGGATACTGGTGCTGAGTGTGTGAAATAAAGTAGTACCAGAGGCCCTAAAATCGAGTCTCAACCTTCTTGGTACTTGGGATCACTATAGGACCATGTTAAGAAAGAGGGATAGCAGGAATGGATAGGACTTCAGTTCCAGAAGGGAAAGCAGGTGTTAAGGACAGAAATTAGAGGCCTGCAGTAATAATGTGTGAAATTCTGTACCCTCCAGATTCTGGAACAGAACCCTGGGTTGGATTATCCCAGATTCCTCATTATGGGGTGATCATGCACAGCAGAGATAGTCTGGTGTAACTTTGTTATCTTCAAGGCCAGAGATCTGTGCAGTGAAGCTGAGGGACCCAATCTGCTGCCAAATTCCTCACGAGCTGGTACACTCCTACACTGCAGAGCTGATTTCTTCTTCGCTGGGCTTTGGCAAACAACAAATGGGGACCATTAATGAGAGAGTTCAGGAGCTGTCCCGGGATATGTCCCAGGATTCTGTGCTGTTGCTTGGAATATGCTGGGAAAGAGTTTTATGGTTCAGAAAATAGTTTGGGGCTATCATGCTTTCCCTTCTGATATGTCCTCTGCATATGTTACTTGATTCTCAGCCTCTGGAAGGAAAGCTGTGGCTTTCTCACCAAACCTACCTGGTTTGGATAAGGATCTTGTATGGGTAAGGTGCAAAGGCAGCCCCTCAGGAGGTAGACATGGGGACAGAAGTCAAACAGCCTTCTTAGCTGTTACTGCAGTTAATGGGGTAGCTGCACTCTTTCCAAGAGTTCTTTTTTCTGCTCTGTGTTTCATTACATTAGCTGAAACTGTAGTGAGGCGACACTGAGGGAGATGTGAGATGGAAAAACTCCCCAGCATTGCAAGTCCCAGAAGCTGAACAGTACAAGAAGGATGACTGCACAAACCAGCTTCTGTTTGTAACACCCGTGTGATGAAAGTATGTATCAATGCCATACCCCAGTGCACTGGGCTGCATCACCTGCACAAACAATGTGATGCTTCCAGGGACGTAATGTTTGAGAAGCCTGCAGGGAGTTATTTTCAGTCTTGACTGAGAGTAAAACCAAATAAAAGGATGCTGTTGGATATTAAGGCCATACTGCAGGTGTTATAGTTGTGTGAGTGAGTTTCTGGTAATGCCAATATATGACTGTAAAGAACTGGATATAAGTATATGGCTATTGGAGCCATGTTAGAAGTGGCATAGCATAGTGAAACAAGGCACTTCTGTAAATGCTTGTATCACAGAATCACAGAGTGGTTTGGGTTGGAAGGGACCTTAAAGCTCATTATAGCTTCTCTGGGCACCCTGTGCCAGCATCTGAGCACCCTCACAGGGGAGAGCTTCTGCCCAAGAGCTCATCTCAATCTCCCCTCTGGCAGTTAAAGCCATTCCCCTGTCCTGTCCCTACAGGCTCTTGTCCAAAGACCCTCTCCAGGTTTCCTGGAGCCCCTTTAGGCACTGGAGCTGCCCTGAGGTCTCTCTGGAGCTTCTTCTGTTTCAGGCAGAACAAGCCTAGCTCTCTTAACTGGTCTTAATAGTCAGAGCCTGCTTCACAGCATCAATTCATTCCTAGAGCAGGTCCATCCTGTGCAATGGCTCAAGCATATGATCATATAACCTCATAGATCTGTTTCAGTTGGAGAAGACCTCAGTTAACACAGAGGTAAAACTGGGGTAGCTTAATTTTTCTATAATGAGGTATAACATTTTCATTAGTGAGACTCAGAGCTTTCACAGAAAACTGAATGAAAGTGAGGTGTTTCAGCGGCATGTATGGAGGGGTCCCGCCTCTCTGATCACAGCACACACATGGTTGTGCTAGCTTTACTAAGACAAGATTTTCATGTCGTGCATTTTTAGGTGATAGAATAACACTAAGAATAATGAGAACATGTGCCTTTGAGTAGGCTAATGTGCAAGAGAAGTTTTCACTTGTATCATAAGCTGAGATCAGGAAAAAAATCAGATAGTAACATAAACTGTGAAAGCTTCTGCGTTCTCACATGTACAACAGGGTGAGGGGAACTGTAAACTGATGAGATTAAACCTTAGAGAGCAGAAACACATGGGATAGGAGTAGATGGTTGCTATCCTACTGATTAGTTCTGCCTTAACTGTGCTAGCCATAGGCATGCAGAACATGAGATTTGAGTCACTCACCCCATATAGTCCCTTCGTCTCTTCCAAGCTAACTTGTTCTGTTGGGATTGGGCTGACTGAGTCTCCCAGGCTGTATTTCTGCTCAAGGAGAGGAGCTCAATCCTAACCAGCATAGGCTGCATCTGAGCTGCAGCAGTGAGAGTGTTCATTCACACTGGCCTTAGGCTGCCTTGGAGCCTGTGACCTGTCTGTGTGAGTACGCCTGATGAGGCACGAACACAAGATCATTCGCAAGTTCAGTGCCTCCTGAGGGCCAATGCAATCAGCATTTTCTGACACTGAAGAGAAACATAAAAGATTTTTGGCTCCAAAATCACTAAATGTTCCTTTTATTCGGGGTTGTAACACAATTGGAATTTCACTCTGAGTGTGTAGAAGGACACATCACAGCTTCTTTCTGTTGGTACTGTTCATGTCTGTCAGTGTTTGAACATTATATTCAGCCAGAAGCTGAAACTGTTCCCTGGACGTGAATCTAGTGAATTACTTGTGAATCTAGTGCAGTCCCTTCAGACCTGTTTCCCCATGCCAAAAAGCGTTTCCTGAACAGAGATTAGTTTCCATGGGATAAATAATTCCATTTCACACATTTTCCCTCTTCTTTTGTATTCCTTCCTTTGAAGGCAATGCAAACAAACAAACAAAAAAAATGAGTACATCACATGCCTGGTTTGCCTTCGGGAATGTGGAAAGGCAAAGTGGAGCTCTCTGGATGTGAGCCAGGAGGAAGCTTTTGGGTTCATGGCTGCAGCTCTATAGGGCTGCAACTGGCAATCTTTGGCAGTGCATCATGTCTCTCTACCTCTGCCTTATTCAGTGTTCCTGATTGAAGGGACCAAATGGGGTTCATGCCTCCTTTGGGTTGAAGCTTTCTTTGCAGCTGCTGTAAATCCCAAGCTACCAAGAAACCAACAGAGCTACTGTGAATCGGGAAACAGTGCAGGGGATGCAGTGTAATGGAACTATTGCTTGCACTTCAGCTTCACCTTTTTATTTTCCTTGCACCCCGAGCCTGCACTGAGGTGAGAAGATGTACAGCCAAGGTGGCACCTGAACCCCGGCAGCAGCTCTGTGTGTGTCTGGAGAGCAGGCAACAGCATGACCCTCATCTCCTGCTGTTCTAATGATCTGGATCACTCCTAGCAACCTGAATCCTTCTGATCCTGTATCTGGATGATACAGATCCAGATTGTATCTAGATCAGTAAAGTATGCATTGATAATTACAAGCATTATTAGTGTATAATCAGCACACTGATAAATCCACTTCAGCGCACTGCTCCTGTAGACAGCATGACTTTGTAGTGTTTCATCCTAAAATGTCTGAAAGTGATGGTGTCCCTGTAAATTAAATTGGGGCAGCACCTCCACGACCAAGTGCTTTGACCTGCCATGAAATCAGATGAGTGCCAGATGCATGCCTTTCTTTCCCAGACACTTATTTTACACTTAGCATTTTACTGTTAAAGAGAGGAATTTTCATGGTCAGGTCCAGGTGCCATGGGACATTAAATACAGAGGGGTTTAATTTCTCTCCCGAAGAGTGTTCTGAGTAGCCAGTGCTCTGAGGGATGGTTTCTCCGTGTTCTGGACAAAGCTCGGACACATTAGAGGAGAAATGGACTAAAAGTCTTTGGATGCATCACAGTCTCTAGAATGCCAAAACATGTGGTCCCTTTCCAGGAGCATGTTCTGATTAGATTTTACATTATCTAGGTATTGATTGAATAGGTTGGTGTTTTTCTCTTTTCTCAGCAGAAACCCAGAAAAGCAACTCCTCAGGCAGAAGATACCTTGAATGGCCATCTTCCCCCCGGCTGGCAGAGCTATATGTCACCCCAGGGACGAAGGTACTATGTGAACACTTTAACGAATGGTAAGTGGAGGTGGAGGCTGCAGTAAATGTGTCACTCTACCAGTACAGATCTGTTGTAGGAAATTGGCTCTGAAGTTGATTTTGATGACAAAGTAGGCCCCGAGTCAAAGGAATTAATATGACCCTGTCACCATATGAAAGACCATAATTATAAGAGGATTTAGTCTTCTGATCATTTGTCATCTTAATCCCGACCATTAGAAGACATCTGAAGCTTTTACAGAAGATAAGAGAATGTAATGTAGGAACACCCCTGCCATAAATGTTTTAGAATATAAATCACTGTTTAGTTTTTATCACATTCATTATTTCCTTTTGCTTTAGGTGGAGACCTTTGTGTCTATCTGTGGGCATGTTGGTAAAAAAGCTTGGTAGAATGTCAGGTGTCACTAAAGCATTGCTAGGGGAAAACAGAAATTCTTAATTGAAAAGATGCTTCGTCAGGGTCAGATTGCCCATGGAGGCAAAGGAAGAAAACCACCCTGTTTTGGGACATTGAAGACAGAATTGCCAGTGTATATTTGTGTGTTTTATTCGATGTCACGCTAATAGAGAAGTAGGGTTAACTAACAATCTTATCAGCTGCTGAAGACCTGTCAGACTGGTACCTCCTCCAGCTTACCTAAGTGTACCTGCTTTTCTCATCATGACCTCACAGCAGCATTGCAAAACAGGGCCTTGTGATCAGCAAAACCAGATTGCTTTAGCAAAAAGAATGGCAGAATGACAAAGGGTGAGAGGATAGCAAGAGTTCATGTTGTTCATAACGGAGTCAAAGCCATCAGGGGTGACCATTGGCATTCCATTATCTGACTCATGAATGCAAGGAGGGCCATGGGCTGTCACAACTTGCATCATGGTCCATTCAGGGGCTGATGTGTTTTGTTGCAGAAGCCTTTGGCTTAAAACTTGGGCAAATAATGATTTACCTGAGTTTTATGCATTGACATGTCATAGCACCCTCCAGGAGGTACATTACCATGAAACACTGCCTTCGTTTTCAATCAGTCTGCTTTGGCTCACGAGCAGCATCCCCTGCAAGGCTGGGGAGATCAGTAGGAGTTAGATATCCTGTCCCCACTGCAGTTCAGAGGTGGATGAGGAGGTGATTAAACTTGGTGCTGAGCCATTATGGTGATGGACCCATATGCACTGGGTTGAGCTCAGATAAAACCAGTAAGAAGCAGAGCCTGGTTTTTGTGTGATAAAACTAGTCATTTGCAGTCTCCATAAAGTCAGTGCAGCATGCAAAGCTTGCTGTCTTACAGTGGATTGCTCCTTGACTCTTGTCTTTGAGCCATATGATAAAGACAGTATGTCTAAAGCGGCATTCCCCATTTTTCCTATGGTAGAGCTGCATTAGCCTGGGTAATGTTTAGCAGAAGCTCATAGACTGAACAGCTCACCCGAGTGCACCTTCTTCTGCCTTGTCTTAACTGCTTATTCTGTCACTGCTGCAGTGCTGCTGGGAGTTTCAAGATTGGCAGTGTTTGTTATGGGGACGTGGTACCACCGCGCATCTCTCCGTGGTTGGTGTGTCTAAGTGGTTTAATTGTGGGTTTTTTTCCACTTCTGTCTTTCTCAAGCATCTGTACCTGCTTTGAGGAAACCAGATGTTGTTAATACATTATTTTATTAGAACTGTACATTAACATAGCTGCACTGGAAGGTGAGCTTGAGGTAACTTGAGTAACAGCAAGGCCCTGGTCACTGAAGATTTTGGTTTCAGTTGTGGGACCTCAGCCCTCCCAGGGCCTTCTGCTGTGTGGAGCAGGTGGAGAGCTGGCACCAAAGGGGTGGACATTCCAACATGCAGCAAAACACTGGGACACGGACTTGGACTGTAAGGTTTCCAGGGGCCTTGTTACACGGGGCTACACTGAAAAATGAGTTTGTCTGCTCCTTCATTTAGAACCTTCTGTCAGAGAGCTGTGGAAAAAACACAACTACAATGTGGGTTTTCCTTCAGGGATGATGCTAGGTGCAAATGTAGCACTGTGTTTTTGGTTGAACAGCATTCTGCAAGGTCTCCTATAGCCTGAAGCTCACAAATCCATGTTCTTGCTTTCTTTTAATACATGTAACACATCTCTCTTATGCATTGCTATTATTCATTCTCCCTTTGGTCATCCCTTCCATCATGTGTCTCATGTGCATGAGGGTAGAAGACAGACATTTATCTCAGCCTTATGGTAAGCATATGTGGAAGCTCCAGGCATCAAATTCATTGTCTGTTCTTATAAATGTCATATCTGGACATCCTCGGAGTGGCATGTCCTTCTCTTGGAGCACTCCAGCTGTCCTGTGTGCACAACCAGTTGCCCTGTCAGTCAGTGAGAGGCATATCCCAGTGTGTGGGGTGGGTATTCATCAAGCCCAGGGCTGTGGCTGAGCCCTGGGTAGGATAAGAGCACAACAGAGCATCCCATTGCCCCACTCTGGGGCTTTGCTAGCACCCACCACCTTTCTGAAAATGGGTGCTAGCAACAGCAGGGTTTCTTGGCAGGTTCATAGCAATTTTAGCACTTCCATCACTGACAAGCAGCGGTGGGAGGAAGTGTGTGCCCTCTCCTGTGGTGGAGTTGTGGCTAAATATTTATACATCCTCCAGGCAGGGCAGGTCTGTGAACAGATATGCCAAAGGCAGCTCACTCACAGGCATACAGGTCCCAAAAGCAGCAAAAGCAGTTTGAAAGCAGGCTAGAGGGAAAGCAAACTAAAGGGAAAGGGGGCCACAGATAAATTACAGCAAGATGGTGCAAAACTGCTTGGCAAGTCATACTTAGAGCATGGTAATCAATGGTCCCTTGTCAAAGGGAAGTTTGCACAAAGGAAATCCTGCAGGGATCTGCCCGAGGTATCCTTCTAGTCTGTATTTCCAGTAATGAATGGCATGTTGACATTGAGAGCACTTATTCAAACAGTCTATTTGAACTGAAGCTGGGAGAGAACATGGTGTGCTGCACAGAACAGGCTCAGAATTCACAAGCCTTCTGCAGCTGAGGGCACACTGGAAGACTGGGATGCTGTTCAGTAAAGATGCACTTAAGATTGAAGAGTTAATCTGAAATAATTAAGTGACAAAGACAGATGAAGGAGCAGTTTACAGACAAAGATGTAGGGGCTCTGGAGGATCTAAAACTTGAGTGTGAGCCAGCAGTGTTGTCCTAGAATACAAACAAGCAGCATTTTTCCATTGTATAAATAGGAATGTTGTCTGGGAGGCATGAAGTAAACCTCCAACTTTACAAGGAAATTATAAAGCCTCAGCTGGAATATTTTATCTTGTTTGGACTTTACACTTCAGGAAAGATGTAAGCCAGTTGGATAAAGTCCAGAAGAGAGTAGCAAGAATGACGGGAGATGTGTAAAACATGGCCTGTGGGCAAATATTAAAGAGATTGGGTCTGTCTGCCCTAAGAAAGCAAAGTGAGGACATGAAAGCAGGCTCCAAATGCATAAAATGCTGTTGCAGAGAAGGCTGCTTGTAATGCCTGTCATCACTAGAAGGCACAGTTACACACTTCAGTTGCAATGGGGACAACTAACTCTTCCTAGCTCTGTTAAGATAGCAAAGTGTGAGAGTCGGGAGTTGCCGGGGAGTCTGTATCACTGCAGGTCTCTAAGAGCAGGTTACCTAAACTGATGAGGACACGTTGGCCTTGTTTTGGGGCACAGCAGGGACAAAATGACTTCCTGAAATCCCTGTCAGGCCTGTTCTTTCAGTCTGTAAAGCCTAACCTATATGAAAAGTATTTATCAATGCAGAGGATGACAAATGCCTGAGACTCACATGGGAGTTGTTCTTTATTTGGTGTCTTTTTGTTTCACCAGTTTTAAGTACATCACATCTAACTTAGCTGCTGTCATTCAACTGCTGCTTTGCTTTTTCTGGTTGTCTAAGTCAAAGAATCTTGATAGGAGTACAGAGGAAGGTTCCTCTGAATATGTAAATAAAGGAATAAATATCCCCACAGTGCTTTGGGGTAGATCCTGCTTCTCCCTGGACAGTCCTGCCCTCGTGCTCCCTAGGGAAAGGCAGGATTAGCCAGCAGTGCACAGGGCGACAGCAGCCGGTGAGCTCCACACCATGCAATCTGCTGGAATGGGAGCAAGGAGGGGACATGGCCTTTGAAGAAGGTGAGCAAGCAAAAACTATACAAGTTTTGATGCTGTGGGGCTCTGTGCTGCTCCCCAGCTGAGGAACAACAGAACTCTCCCCTCTTTGTGAGGCATTAATATCATGGCCAGTTGTTTCCAGTGATGAGTGTCCTTCCATATGGTGATTATCTGCCTGTGCTATCCATACATCTTATCTGACCCTAATAGTATTTCCACCATGCATGTTGTTTTGTAATCTAAGTGACTTTACATGAAAAACATGAGGAAATTGGTTCACAACTGGAAAAGAAACAGAATTTAAGAGACAGTGTTCTTATGTGGAAAAGAAAGTCTTAGAAAAATCTGTAATGAAAGAACTGGGGTGACTCTGTAGGGAATAAACAGATTTGCACAGCCGACAAAGGCAGCACATTCCTGTCTGTCTCCACTTGATGGCCCAACCAGATAAACTGTCCACATATATCATTCTTTGAAACTGGTTGGACTCAGTCCTGAAACCACTTTTATGGCCTCTGACCTGTAAAAGGTCTGCAGAATGAAGCCCAAGAGAATTTCAGTATACCTAAAATTTGTTTTCACAGCATGGCCTGCTATAGGAAGCTTGAGTCTGCATCAGTTACATTACAGTCAGGATGCCTGCTACCAAACTTGTGCAACATCTGCAGGCATCCAAGCTTGTCATATCAAAAAGTAAGAAAGAGGAGAGAGAAGAAAGATAGCAAGCCACTCTGAAATACCTGGAAGACCCTTCTCTGTAGCTCTCATGGTCCTTACTTTGCATCAGTAACTCTGCAAGGAGTCCTGTGCTGTCTGAAAGGACAGTCAGGATACATCTCCTGGGATCTGGAGGATTAAGTGCATGTTTGTGCTCTCTGTTTATAATCAGGACACCAGCGAGCAAGCTAATAAGCTGGAAGGAAGTGTGTGTGCAAAGGAGTGTCCATCAGGGTCCGCAGCACTGACTGACCTCTAGGATGTTTACTCCTGTGTCCTTAGATAGGTTTCATCATCCCTATTGCTGTCTGGGCAGGGCAGAGTTTGATTCAGCTGACAAGGTACCATCCACAGGGTGGACAACTCCATTTGAATGGCATCTTCCAGCCTCACCATTTATCTATGAAAAGAAATAATCACCTTTACCTCCCATTTGTCTTTCTGAAGTGTCTGGAATAGCCAGTCTGGAAGTGCCAGTCTGTTTTTATTGGCTCTAAGGAGAGCTTCAATGACAACCCTGACTCCGCAGACAGGTAAAACTGGCTGCAGTGCATCTCACCAGAGACCTGAGCTTGCAGCCTAGAACTGAAAGGGAACTTAAAAAATGTCCTCACTTTCCTTTTATGGGATGATCCGTGGTTGGAGCACCTCCTGTACAAAGACAGACTGAGAACGTTGGGGCTGTTCAGCCTGGAGAAGAGAAGCTGTGGGGAGACCTCAGAGCAGCTTCCAGTGTCTGAAGGGGGCTCCAAGGATGCTGGAGAGGGACTCTTCATCAGGGACTGTAGCAACAGAACAAGGGGTGATGGGTTCAAACTGAAACAGGGGAGATTTAAGTTAGATATAAAGAAGTTCTTTACTGTGAGGGCAGTGAAGCACTGGCACAGGGTGCCCAAAGAACTGGTGAATGCCCCATCCCTGGCAGTATTCAAGGTCAGGTTGGACGGGGCTTGGAGCAACGTGGTCTAGTGTGAGGTGTCCCTGCCCATGGCAGGGGTTTGGAACTGGATTATCCTAAGGTCCTTTCCAACCCAAACCATTCTATGATTCTATGATTACTGTCCCTTACTACTCCCATGACAGAAATCAGCCGTGATGGTGTCAGCAAGCACAGAGAGGGCTGCATAGTGAAACAGCCTCTTCCCATCGGGTCCTATAGTGTGAGCACACCTCCCTTCTCACCCAGAATATCTGTCCTGGCTTTCTTCCCCAGCAGTGCGTAGGATACACAGCACATCTGTAAAATGCCGCACCCCGTTTCTGCGCTTCATTCCTGCAGCTGTTGCAAACACCCCGGCGTGCTCACACATGCACACAAACACACATCTGCACAGGTGCTCATGCTTCAGAGGGACAGAGATTCAGTGTCTGAAAAGCTGCAGTACTCCTGGGGATTACTTGAACAACAGGAGCTGGCAGGCCAGGCCAACAGCTCTGCAAACCAGACCAGGGCAAAAATATTTATCCAGGGGCAGGAAGCCTTGACAGGTTCAGGAAACATCAGAAATATGACCTGTTGGCACAGGAATGGTTTCAGAAATATGTCTTTAGATACCTTCATTGCACAAGTGGCAGGCAGGAAGGCAGTGGAAAGGAAAGGCAGGATCTGCAAGTACAGCATCAGGGGTGTCTCAGGAGGAGAACACCTTCCGCATAGCACATCACCTCATTCAAGGTAGCCAAAGCATTTGGCTTGGAGCTAGCCAGAGTGCAGCTCAGTGTTACAGAGCTGTAAGCCCCACAGAGTTTTTCTATGTGCTAAAAACTACTGGGTCTGAGCTGAAAAAGAAATGCATTTATGTGTGCAGTACTTGCAGGTTTCATTCAGCAGAGGAGAAACCTGTCTGCTGTTGGAGCAATGAATGGGAGACCACTGATTACACTGAGAAGTAGCTCTTTGAGGTTTAACAAGGCTTTACCCCAGCAAACAGTGGTGGGCTCTATCCTTCATCCATCTGCTCTCCTTGGGTGCATGGGTCGGTCCTGGTGTTGACCTGCAGGGACACACATGAAGTAAGTCTTCAGAAACTGCTAGTTATCTTGTGGCCTTCATATTCCAAGTGAGCTGGCTCAAGCCCCGGCTTGACACATCTCCCGGTGCTTTATGCACCCTCCTCCGTCTGTGTGAGGGCTGTTGTGTGTGGTATCACTGCAGTAAAGCCCCCTCAGGGCCTGTGTTCACTTCACCAGACAGCTGAGATTGCCTGTACAGGGATGTCCCTGGCTGTTCCCTTCCCAAGACAGGTACCACTGCAGCAAGTCAGCAAGAAGCTCAGTCTTTTTGCTGGAAATTCAAGAAATAAATGTTCCCAGCGTGTGTGGGTTGCAAAATCACTGTGTGAAGCTTTCAAAACCTTTAATGTACATGAGCTGATGGGAAGACTGTGAATAGGAAGAAACCCTGTCTGGGAGAGAGGCCAAAGAGAGTGCTGGCATTTGCATTCACCTCTGAGCACATCTGGACAACCTGTGGGTCTTTTGAAGGCAGGTGCAATTAAGATGAAGTAATTTCTGCTCTGGATCTCTCCCACCTCGACAGTCCCTGTGAAATAACAAAGGGTATTTTACTTGCTGCTGGTTTGGGGGGGCTGGCAGCAGGCTTCTAGCTGGCATTTTCAGAGCCCAAAGCAGGGAAAACAGCACTGCTCTTCCCACTTGCATTGCTTTGCAATGCTTCGTATTCGGCTCAGGCATCAGGATCACTGATACCATGTCTGCAACTTCATGCAGCTTACTACAGCCAAGCCTCTCCCCTTTCCCAGGATTACATGTGCCCAGAATGCAGAGCTACGCTGTGGTTAGCCATGGAGTTGCTCTGTGTCTCTGGGAGCGGTTCACAACTCTGTGTGGGTGGTAGATTCAGCAGGAAAATATTTGATTATGCTGAAGAAATCCTCTGATGCGCTGCAGCTGTAATACCTCTTGCATTAGTCAGACAATAGCACGCCAGCTACCTTGCCTATCGCATTAAAGATGACTTATATACTTCTGACACAAGCGTGTGTGTGGCATGCTGCCATCCTACATTCTTAGCTGAGGTCAGCCTTACATGGTGTATCCTTATTTCCAGGCTTTTCTTGTCTGTGGTGTTGTGTTCTTCCCACTTACTAAATGGCTTTTTGTCTTCTGGAAAGCAGGAATTCTGCTTTCACAGTATCTCAATCCTAATCAAGGTCCATAGAGCCTCATGGTCACAAACATCATTAGTAGAATGGCACCTGCAGCAACAAGGGTTGGGGCCGGGACTGAAATGTGTAGCTGCAAGCGGTCATTTCTGTGACAGGAATCTCAAGTCCAGCGCCTCTGAGTTTTAGGAACATTTTCTACATCTGCCTGAAAAAAATAAGTATTACTTAGTGTCCTGGTGCCACCAGCCATCTTTCCTGTTTCTGTGCCCTGAGCACCCTTTCCTGCTTACTTTGATTTACCCTTCACCTTTCTTCCGCTGATGTTCCTAACTCCAAGCAAGTTTCTGATCCAGCTGTGCAACCACTGCAACCTGCAGCCTGCCCACTGACCCCAGGAAGAGCAGAAACAGCAGATTGTGCTTTTCTAGGTGGCACCCAAATAATAGGTGAAAATTCAGTGCCATAAACGCATTGCATTTCCCTCACAAACCCAGTGCTCAGGGACCTTCAGCATCCTGTGGCTAGGGAGCAACCAGGTTCTTTCCATCCACCATGATGCTGTCTTTGTCTTGCAAGTAAATTTCTGAACACCAAACCAGTATCTGCTAAAACATCCTGGTCTGATTGGTTGATCAGTGACATGTCTAAGCCCCATTGGAAACCACAGCTGGAAACTCCAACAACCTAATCCTCCTTGTGCCTTACCCATGGGCTGTTGTCACGAGCAGTACCTGGCACAACATGCACAGAGCAACCTGGTCTAGTGGAAGGTGTCCCTGCCTGTGGCAGGGGATTGGAACTGGATGAGCTTTAAGGTCCCTTCCAACCCAACTCAATTCTATTGATTCTGTAAAACACGGCAACAGTGGTTGTGGTCATCTTGTATGTGACACCTCTGTGATTAGGACACTCGCCGGGTCAGAGAATACCCATGGAAACTCAAAGGGACTTCAGTGTGTTTTGATGTTCTCCTAAAATTCATTATTTGCTACATTTATGTCTCACAGCTTCTATGGAATGCCAGAGCTGAGAGCACTGTAGCATTAGTATGTTGCAAGATCAACTATTCTTTCCACAGACATACAATTTTTTGAGCATTGTAAGCACATAAAAAGGATTAAAGCAATTAAGAGTAAGAAGCACCAGGTACAGTAAGCATCAGCTTATTGCACCATTGTAAGCTATACCTTAATCAAGAATATAAAAGCAATTTTAATAATGCTTGGTAAATGGAGGATAACAACAGATGAAGTAGGAGAATTTTCTACCCTGTGATCACGCAGAGATATGTGCACTTTCACTGGTACTGCTGTGAGCCTGGAAAAGAACAGGGCAAATACAGAGAACGGCTAGTTCTCTAGAGGAAATGTATATGATATCTATCCTGACAGCCTGGAATGAATTTGGCTGAGGGTGCCACTAAGGCTATTGATAAGTTAGTCATTTTGGAACTTTACCTCCAGCCTTTACCAAATCTCAAACTCTTTTTTTTTCAGAGAATAAACAAGATTATTTTATCTTTGCTTAATTAGAAAGCAACCTCAAAGTGAGCTGAAAACAATCCATTTCTTTGAGACAGGTGACTCAGTAGTTCATTTAAATAGGCATGCTCCCTAAGTTCCTGTCAGCACACCCTGTCACATCCCTGAGATCCAGAGTACCCATATCAGCCTGGGGATCAACACAGGCAGAGCATTAGAGGGGCTCTATACTTGAAGACAACTAGGACTGCAGTGCTGGAAGGCAGTGAGGAAGTTCACCACTTAAGATAATTCTTGCCTCTTTCAAAGTACTTGCTAAACCTGAATTGATGGAGCAGTGGATGGAAGGAATATAACCATGACCTACTGTAGTACTTCCCCTGCCTAATATTTTTCCATCTCTCTGAGTCAGTTAAGGAGCTTGGAAGGATTTAGTCTGTGGGTTGAGGTTTTTCTTTCATTTCTCACCAGCTACCATCAACACCTGCTCCAACTAAACTTACGAACTGTAGCTCCAATAGTGAGCCATCTGTGGAGACACCGAAGAGTATCAAACATTTTTATTATATGTTTTGTCTTGTACATATAAAACTTTTTAGTGACAGTTTCCATCTGATACAGGATGCTCAGCTAAAGGGTGATAAAGAAACCTGCCCTGGTAAAGTGGCCTAAAACCTAGAAAAACCAAGTGTGTCTCAGACAGTGCTGGAAATAGCATTATTATCACTGCTAAGGCTGCAGTGAAGGGCTCGCTCGGTTTTGTTGCACAGTGTTTGCAAAAGCAGGGGCATGGTACAGTTCTCAGTGCTCATTCTGAGAGATCAAGGACTATTGTCAGCAGCTTTTCCCATGCTGTTGAGGTAGTGACAAGCTCCTCTATCCTCAACACATGGACAAAAGATTTCAAGAACTCTTGGATGGTGCCTGTATCCATGGCACTAGTTTGGGACTGAGGATATGGCAGCCTTAGACGATTTTAATTGAACTGCCTGTGGGATGGAGCTGGATTTCAGTTCTGACATGACAGCTCTTGCTGAAGTAGTTCATGTACTACATGGTGCTCTGCCTACAGCACTTGTGAGATTATATCTCCTGTTTCATGCAGGTGCAGAGATTTGCCTCTGTCACTTCTGTTGCTTTTCTTGAGTCTCCTCATTATGAGGATGAAGCAAAGGTCCTGGGAGGCCCATGGAGGAGTGTGACCTTGCAATGCAGTGAGAAGGCACCATGTGAAGGACCATGTTGCGGTTCAAAGGCTCATGCATGGCCTGGTTGTTTGGACCTTTGGAGGTGATATTGCTATAGGTGACCCATAGGTTCCATTCTGCAGTGGTCGCTGGACCAAAATGTTGGAGCATAAAGATGGGAGAGCTGTTGTGCTGAATCAGGACAGTCCTCACGCTCTGCAGGAGGTTGCAAGGGGAGAGCAGGATGGTTCGTCCTGGCCTGGAGTTAGTTCTTTAGACCTCATAATTCCAATGAAACAAAATCTTGTGCTACAGAGTAGGAGGAAAACATTTTCCTTGTGCTCTCATTCCCCCATTCATCAGCTTCTAAAGTTTTGACTGGTTTACTCCAGTCTCAGGGCATTGCAAGTGATTTCCCCTCCTTACATGCATAAACCCACACTCCCCCTTACTTTCCTTTAGGCTGTTTTCTCCCACACATAATACCATGAAATTAAGTGCCACAAAACCCTTTCTGATTCATCACAAATGTGGGGAAGATCTTAGTCAGGAAGGGGAGATAAGGTGTGAAAGCACTGACAGCACTTTGTTTCCGGCTGCTGAGGTTTCCTTCCAGCAAAGCCAGCTGCATTGTGGTGGCTTCGAACAGCCTGGAGGCTTGTACTGGGGACTGCAGTATTGAACTCTTAAAGGAAAACCTGTTTCCGAAGCAGGGCTGTTTGTGCTCCCTTCCACTCACAGCTCCAACCGATCTTTGCACTGTTAGGAGCCAGGGCAGGCTGCAAATCCAGCTGAAAGCCTAGAAAGATGAAGGGGAGCAGCAAAGGAAGGACAGGAGGTTAGCAAACTATCTGCACATAGGGGCGGTTCCTACATGCCGTTGGCAAAAGCGAAGTGAATCCAAAAACGATGAGGTAAGACTGTGGGGCCTGTTCTACCCTAGTGCAAAAATCACTTCTAATTCTTCATGATTTAAGGAATAGTTTGGGAGCAGCTCTGGAAAGAGGCCTGGTGGACAAGCTCAATAGGAGCAAAGAATGTGCTGCTGCAGCAAAGAAAGCCAACAGGATGCTGGGAAACATCAACAAGGGCATCACCAGCAGAGATAAAGATGGCATTGCCCCACTATACTCTGCTCTTGTCAGGCCACACCTGGAATACTGTGTTCAGTTTTGGTTCCTGCTCTACAAAAAAGATGTGGATGGGCTGGAGAGGGTCTAGAGAAAGGCCACAAAGGTGGTCAAAAGACTGGAAATCTGTATGAGTAAAGGCTGAGAGAACGGGATTTGTGTCACTGTGTTCCAGTATTTAAAAGATGTTTACAAAGAAGATGAAGATTCTCTTTTTACAAGGGCTCACATGGAAAAGACAGGGACACTGTCTTATTAATAATCTAATGTATCTCACAGGTTACTCTGGTGAGATTCTGATTGGACACAGTAGGAAAATTTTTCACCATGAAAACAATCAGCCACTGGAGTAATCTCCCCAAGGAAGTGGTGGATTCCCCAACACTGGACATCATTAAGATTCAGCTGTACAGGGTGCTGGGCATCTTTTCTAGGTTATGCTTTGCCTAGAAAGGTTGGACCAGATGATCTGTGAGCTCCCTTCCAACCTGGCATTCTGTGATTCTATGATCCATGTCAGTGCCTGATGCAGCCTGCAGAGCTCCACATTATTCAGTATTATGCAGTAACTGGGTTTAGAGCTGCTCAGCATGAGAGATCTGTTAAAATCAAACCAAACTCCAAACCTATTTATTAAGACATAAGCTAGCACCAGTACAGGTGCTATAGGAGTGACAGGATGTAGGTGCTATAGGAGTGACAGGATGTAGCTGGTACAGATCTTTTGGACCAGGGAAAGCCACTGCACACTAAGCAGACCCAGAGGTCCCCTGGCTTGCTCTGCTGTATTCTCATAGTTTGGCCGATGAAACTATGGAGCTTTTAGTGCCTAAAATAGCACTACACATGACAGAATGCAGAGGTACTAAATCCAGTCCTAAAAGCAATATGAGCACACTGAGGAGGGATTATGCTAGATGTTAAATTCCTGATGTTTGGCTGATGTGGTGAGTTCAGACTAGAAAGCAGCTGCTTTGACCTCAGTGTGCTGCTGGATCATGGAGAAAGGACACCACATTCCTTCTTCAGCTGCTACAGCTTTGATCACAAAAATCATCAGCATTCGGATGTCCTCGGAAGCTGTTTCTTGATTGACATGATGCCCCAGAGTGTGTAGCTCTCTGAAGGCCTGACACATCACGTTACTTCTTGTTCTGCCAGACAGATGCAAAGTGAACTTCTTTTCCCCAAACACCCCAGGTTTCCGCTTTCCTTTGGGAGGAAATGTTTAACCACATCTGTGAAAGCCCTCTCTGGTTCTGTTGGCATGTACAGCTTGGGTATTTTAAGTGTTTTTCCTCTCACTACATCATTTCAGTTTGAACAAGTGGCTTTCTACTGCCTTGCTGTACAGTAACTAATTTCATAGAATAATAGCTTCATAGAATCACAGCCTGGTTTGGCTGTGAAGGGACAGCCCAAACTGTCCCTGTGAAGAGATCTTAAAGCTCATCCAGTTCCAACCCCCTGCCGTAAGCAGGGACACCTTCCACTAGACAAGGTTTCTCCAAAGCCTCCTGGCTATCTCCCAGGGCTGCAGG
The DNA here is from genome assembly GCA_024733675.1 of Psilopsiagon aymara. NCBI lineage: Eukaryota > Metazoa > Chordata > Aves > Psittaciformes > Psittacidae > Psilopsiagon > Psilopsiagon aymara. The sequence goes on from JANRGW010037109.1 coordinate 25,993, forward strand.
ACTCTTGTTCACAAACTACCTGTCACAGTCCAGCGAGTGACAAGGTAACTACGGATTATTCCTTCCCTTCATTTGCTAAATTGAATAATGAACATGTGGCTGATAATGAAGAACAGAACTTGTTGGTCTGCCAGTGCTAAATTACACCCTTAAAGAGTGAAAGCTTTTAGCTTGACTCTAACATCCTCTCTGAAAGATTGTGTGGGATATAAAATCTAGCCTGATGCTGAATCTATTCTTAATAGTACTGATCATTATTTTACCACATGTTTACAAGTAGTTTTCAGATTTTCCAAGCATGAGGATCAAAGGCTGCATTTAGTATTCCAAGACAAGACTCTGTCTTGGATGTATTAAACAGGGTGTTATCTCTCACCAAGCCTTTTCTGAGTAGTTCTGAAAGAAAACCATTCCACTTCCCCATTCATTCTAATTATGACCAAGCTGAAGAGAAATTTGTGATGTTGAGTTACTATATTGGTAAAGTTAGCTGCTTCCAGTAGGTGGCATTACAGCAGTTCAGTCCTGATAGAGGTTGGTTCCTGTCCCTGTTTGGGCTGCAGGAACAATCCCTCTTTTACTGTGTGCACAGAAGTGGAGTTTTTTTCCCCCTAGCCCTCAGAGTAAATGGGTCTAAAACACTCTTGTTCTTTTCATTTCCTAGCCAATAAAAGATTTTATTTCCTTGTAGACAAAACCTTTACTGACACAGTATAGTGGCGAGCTTGGCAGCGCTAGGGGAACGGCTGGACTTGATGAACTTGAAGGTCTTTTCCAGCCTTTTGATTTTATAATTCTATGAATTTTCAATGTGCATAACCCAACAATCACTTTATTTTAGAAAATTTGTCCAGACACTGAGTGTTTTGGGTTGAATTCACAAATACGCAAAGCGCTGGGCGCTGCTCTTTCGTGTATGAGATTTCTTCCTGCAAATTATGTATCTGGGCTTTCGGTATGGCAGAGGGGAGTAATCAGTCACTTCACACCATCTTCACAGCAGCTAGCAGGCAAAGGAGAGATGACTTACAAGAAGTAGCTGGTGATTTTAACCGATTAATTACAGTTCTAACATATTTGTAAGTTTCTAACTGCATTCTTTGTACAGTCTCAAAAATGCAAAAAATGTTGTTGAGGGATATGCTGGCATAAAAAGCCTCAAGCCAAATATGAAGGTAACTGTTTTTACTGCTAACGTCAAAGTCAGTTCTGATCAAAGTGTGCTACCCCACTGAGTGCATTTGGGCACAGCATAAGGGGACAGCACAGCCCCTCCACATTGATCTCCAAAAGCCATTCTTTGAAGCGCTTGACTTGAAGTCAACTCACATTATTCAGTAATCAACAAGTTACATTGCAAAAATAAATCATTACCAGAAACGTGGGTAGCATATTCTGTTGTTTACCTTTGCATTACAATAAATGTAAATCAGAATTTGTCTTTATTTAATCATGCATGTGAGTATTTGAAGCCAAGACAAGCTGACTCATAAAAGACAGCTCCTAGCATTTAATTTTCCTTCTGTGTAGTTAAAACACATTCCAGTTCTTCCTCCTTGACCTAGCATGGAATTTATTAGCTGCTCCCCAATCCACAAAAAGCTGAGTCAAATTTAAACATTTCCCCATGATTCATCAAAGCTGCTTGTCCACCAGGTTTTGTACTTCCAATGAAAATTCAATGCTCAAAGTATTTTTCTTTGCAAGCAAAAGCATGCTGTGGCCTGGGGAGAAGGGAGCAGAGGGGTAAGAAGGGAATGTGTCTCAAGTATTCGGGCATCACAGGTGTAGGGGATGGTACTTTCCTCCATTTGGGATCTGTAATCCTGAATCTTTTCCAAAAATGAGGAACTTAATGCAACCCTTGAGGACATCACTGTGTGTATGTATGTGCATGAATATGTGTCTGAAGACAGAAAAACAGTATTTCCTTCTTTACCCAATAGGCCTTTATTGGTCCTTGAAGCATGTTAGCATCCTGTTAGTATCACTCATGCAGGATAGAAAGCTTCATGTGCCCTGATGGAAGCACTGGCTGCCAACCCTAGACTGTTATGCCAAAGGGTTCTCTCCTGCTCCAATACCACTTAACCATGTTTATCCAGAATATTGAAAAAGATGCAGGATTCCAGTTTTGGCATGGTTAGATGGCTGTTGGTTGGGATTTTGGGAATGACAGTTTCAAACAAAGTGGCCTGAATAAGCCTTTGATTGTAGTGGTACGACAGGGGTGATAGGTTCACACTTAAACAGGGGACATTTAGTTTAGATGTAAGAGAGAAAGACTTTACAATGAGGGTGGTGAGACACTGGAGTAGGCTGCCCAGAGAAGTTGTGGCTGTCTCATTGCTGGCAGTATTCAAGGCCAGGTTGGACACAGGGGCTTGGAGAAACCTGCTCTAGTGGAAGGTATCCCTGCTCATGGCAGGGGTTGAAACCGGATGAGCTTTAAGGTCCCTTCCAACCCAAACCATTCTATGATTCTATGATTACACTAACTTGCTTATTTTCTTATTTGATATTGGCAGTCAGTCAATATGATTTATTTGGTTTGGTACCAGCATGTTTATTCAAAAGGAACGGTGGTTTGGGCTTTCTAGCTCAACTTCGCAGAAGTTGCTGTTGTAACTCCACTGTCTGCTGTTTGCAGCTTTACAAAGTTTTGCAATTAAGTTGTCTGTATTCAGTGGTCAAAAATAATTTTCCATTTGCTGCGAAAATGAGCAGAATGGCTAAACTTCAGAGGAAACTTGAGAGAGGGAAAGCATCAACAGTCTTTTGAGTATCAAAACTGGTGTGACGTACATTTGCATATCCCAGCTGCTAAACAGCCCGAGTGGAAAGAAAAAGGAGATTTGCTAGGGAAATAGCTTTGTTGAGGGAAAAGAAATGTTATGGTGTATGTATATGTCACTAAAACCACATCTCTGAGTCATTCACAGCTGCCTTTGATGCAGGCAGCAGGGGTGAAGGCACTGCCACTGCTTGGTCTTTGTTCCCAGGGTCAGGGGCATGACTGGCTGTGCTGCAGCAACTGTGTCTGGGCAGGTCACAATGTCCATGGTGGGCTGCAGGCAGGACCCTGGGCTGAGCTTGATTTAACTCCATCTGGAAAGGCTGTCATTGTGGCACCAGCTTACTGTGATGTGTGTTATTGCTGTACCCCTGCTTTCTTGCGGAGCACAGCCCTAGGGCAGTTCTGCACTGGAAGAACCAGTGATGCAGCTCCCAGTCTGCTCTGTCTCCACCCATCCCAGCTGGCTGACAAGGGAGCCAGGGCTGGGGAGCAACAGCAAAAAGAGATGGAAGGAGATGGGAAGTGCAGGCACCTTCCTCAAAGGGTGAGAACGAGGGTCAGAGAACACTGAGGGTCAGACCCATTTGTCTGTGTATAATACACATAACTCTGATGTGTGTTCAAGGCCTCTGTCACCCTTACAGTGATGTTTCCCTTCAACAGAAACGACCTGGGAGCGGCCAAGCAGCGTGCCTGGGACTCCAAAGAGCCCTGTGTCACAGAAGAGTTCTGCAGGTACTGTTTGCTGCTGTGACTGACCACTGCATTTGGTGAATCTGCTTCTCCACCACTCAGCAGAGCAAAGAAAAATGCTGTGATTATGTGAGATGTGTATTTAATATACATGGTCATGTAAGTGTAGCAGAATACGGGGGGGGGGGGGATATCACTTCTGATACATCTTCTTGTCTGTTGTTTCCCTACTGACGCATCTTCTGGCTGGGTGTCTGAGGTGTTTGCTCAGAGCTGAGATAGCTCCTTCCTTGGAGCATGGAGGCAGATGGTGGCCCAGCAAGCCAGCAGGGCTGCTGGCTCTCAGTGGGAAGACAGGCTGCCTTTCCCAGTCCCACTTTCTGCTGGGTCAGGGGAAGGAAACATCTCCAGCATGGGGTCTTCCACAAGCTGCAGGTGCGTATCTGCTCCACTGTGGACCTTCATGGGTTGCAAGGGGACAGCCTGCCTCACCATGGGCTGCACTGTGGGCTGCAGGGGAACCTCTCCTCAGGTACCTGGAGCATATCCTGCCCTTCTGCACTGGCCTTGGGGTCCACAGAGTTTTCTCTAGCATATTCTTACTCCTCTCTCTGGCTGCAATTGCTGTTGTGCAGTTTCCCCCCGTGTTCTTAAATACGTGGTCCCAGAGGTGCTACCACTGTCACTGATGGGCTTGGCCTTGGCCAGCAGCAGGTCACTCTTGGAGCCAGCTGGCATTGGCTCTGTCAGACCTGAGAGAAGCTTCTGGCACCTTCTTATGGAAGCCACCCCTGTGCCTCCCCCCACTGCAAAAAAATTGCCACACAAACCAAGTACAACATATCCTACTTCTTCAAACACATAATTTTACTAAACAACGACAGAGGAACTGTTTTGAGTTTGGGCACCTCTTCTTCTTGGCTCTTTCCAGCTCAGTAACTGCTGTCATAACTACTGATAAGAGCATGCTGTGGGTCCATAGGCTGAGCTTCTGTAGAGTCCAGTTCTGGGGTCTTTCTGGATTGGAGTTAACACAACACATTGCTGGCCTGTTGGAATGGAGAGAAGCATCTGTAGTTTCTAGTAGTTTCTTAGGCAGAAGGCAGTGAGCACTGGAAATTTAAAGTAGACACTGATTTATATCTGTATATTCAATTATGTGAGTATAGTTTTTTAAATGTGAATTTATACATTTGCTACGAGCAGCAAGCCTGTTCACTCTTCATCTCTTCTTATAGTGAATGGCTACTACGTCTCTGGGACACCGGTACACCAGCTTGACTCTGGTCATATGAGCCTCCGAAAAGCCAGTGGGGATCCACAGGTAAGTCTGGGGCAAAAATTCAAACAGAGCTGTCCATGGGTAAATGGCTCTCCACTTGAGCAGTTTAGGAATCTGCCCAGGGCAGGAGGTCAAGAGACATTTTCTTTTCGGATCTGCCAGATCAGACCAGATTTGTTGCATCTAGAATAGTCTTTGTGTCCAGCTGGTAAAACAGGACAAAATGCCAAGATACTTGGGATTTTTTCATCCTGTCACTCTGACACTTCAGTCGCTATTAACAGCCCGACAATTTTCCTGCCACTCCAGCAAGAACCCTGGGCCTGTCTCCAGCACAGTTCTCTCTCTAGACTTGCACATCTGCCCCAGTCTATATCTCATTGTGTTTTCTTGCAGCTCCAGCTTTCCCTCCCAAAGACAGTATTCACAAAGAATTTGTCTGAAACTTGTTTCTCAATTACTTCATCCATTCCTGCATGTCCTCTTACAGGCCCTCCTCTGTGCCTGACATAGCGTGTGCCTCACCCATCTCATCGCTGACCCGTAGACAGTCGGTCTCGCTGCCTGTTTGTCTAAGTTTTCAGTAAATATCCCTGCACTTTTTCTTGTACCACTTTGTGTCCTCGGCTGAGTCTTCCCTACAGATCTGCAGATGCAGCACAGGGCCCTTCTCCAGCTTCTCCCATGAAACTCTTCACTCTCTGCCAAAACAGCAGTTGAATAGCTGGTGGCTTGTACTCCTCCTTAGGGTTGTGCTTCCCTGCCCACTGGTAACCCTGATGGTACCAGATCCGAGTCCTCTTGTCTCATTTCTGTAGTAACTGACAGGTTCTTCTAAGTGCAACTCCTTAAATACTCCCAGTGAAATGCATGTTTGATTTGCATGATGCTGCCATCCTAACTTGGGTTGCCTGTTGCTCCCAGCATTTCTCTGATGTTGCCTATTTCTTGGTCTCAATTTTGTGTTGTCTGCCAATTGTCTCTCTTCTCCTCAAACCACTTTCTCACCATCTCCTAAGTAGAGGCCTTCCGCCTTGCCCTCGTGTTCTATTGCAGCTAAGTTAGCATTTCTGGCTTTGTTTCCACACCAGTGGAAGATGTGTCATCTCCCATGACACAGTCCAGCACTTACTTTGGACTCCCTGTTCCTTCCACATCAGATATCTTGCACTGCCCATGCTGCTTCTTCTCTGAGCAGTTTGTACAGGCTGGAGGCAGAGCATATAAAAAAGCCACAAACAAACTGGGTCAAAAGCATTTAAAGCCTGGTGTAGTGTAGTGCATTATCAGACACCCCTGTCCACACATCTGCTGTGACCCCCTCAGAGAACCCAAATAAACATGCAAACTGTGCCTTCCTTTTAAAACAGCTGTGGTAAGCCTTGTGCAAAGCGTTCATTTCTCAAGGTATCTGGTTCACAGTGTTTTTGCAGCTGGTTCACAAGTCACATTAACTGACACCTCCGAAACTTCCTTCATAGCAACATTTGCTACTTTCCATTTTTACAGTGCTGAGCCTGACTCGCATTTATAGGCACCTTTTTGGACAAATTCACCTCTGAGCTACATGGGGAGCCCATTACTATGCATTGCTTTGCTCAGCTGCCTCAACCATCAGACTGACAAAAATCCCTTTCATGACTTTCCTCATTTACTCTAACAGCCGCTGTGATACTTTCTTTCCATTGCTCCTTTATTAAAGTCTTTCCCAATTCAAAATCCTGGCTTCATTCCTGCTTTGGACCTATAACTAGTTTACAACCGGCTGCATTAGCAGCAGCTCATGTCCATGCCCACTCAGGAGCCCGCTCTTCCTGGGAGCTGGCTGCTTTGTAGAAGAGTCCTTAGTAAGGAAAACATCTGACCACGAACTCCTGGTTGCAAGAAGCTGTTCTCTACACCCTCAAACTCTCATACACTTCGGACAGTTCCTCTCCCATTTGGTTGTCTTGGGCCACCCCAAGCTGCTTCGCCTTGACTGCCTCCTTGTCTGTGCTTGGCACAGGCTGTCTCCTGCTGCAGAGCTGCTTCCAGGCATCCTCCAGGATGCTTTCTTAGGCCTGGGCTGGAGCCATCGTTCAAACAAACGCTGGCAAGATCCTTCAGGCACATTTCTTGGAAACAGGTCAAGGGGGGAAAAAGCCACAGCAGAGAACAACGCGGAGCTGTGCTGTGCTGGGCGCAGGGCCAGGCCTTGTTTACGGCTTCCTAGAGAGCAGCCGAACTCTGCCCGTCCAGGTTGTCACAACAGCCGCGGCGGGACCAGCAGCACAGCCCGGTCCCGGTGCAGCGCGCTCGGCCCAGGACACGATGCGACCGGAGCTGGGCGCAGGTCTTGGGCTGTACCCGAAGGGATCGCGCTGGTGCGGGTGCTGCAGGAGCACCGCCCGGTCGGGACACGCTCACGCTGGGCACCG
>JANRGW010037110.1:0-18029 GCA_024733675.1 Psilopsiagon aymara
CAGAGGGACCTTGACACGCTTGTGAGGTGGGCTGATGCCAACCTGATGAAGTTTAACCATGACAAGTGCAAGGTCCTTTACCTGTGTTGGAGTAATCCCAGGCACAGCTACAGGTTGGGCAGAGAAGAGATTGAGAGCAACCCTGTGGAGAAGGACTTGGGGGGGGTTGGTCCATGGAAAAATGAACATGAGCCGGCAGTGTGCTCTTGCAACAAAAGCCAACCACATCCTGGGCTGCATCAAAAGGAGTGCGACCATCAGGTCGAAGGAGGTGATCCTGCCTCTCTACTCTGCTCTCATGAGACCTCACTTGGAGTATGGTGTGCTGTTCTGGTGTCCTCAACATATAAAGAACATGAAAATGTTGGAACAAGTCCAGAGGAGGGCCACAAGGATGATCAGGGGTCTGGAGCACCTCCTGTTTGAAGATAATCTGAGAAAGTTGGGGTTGTTCAGCCTGGAGAAGAGAAAGCTGCGTGGAAACCTCATAGCAGCCTTCCAATATATGAAGGGGGCCTACAGGGATGTTGGGGAGGGACTCTTCATTAGGGACTATATGATAGGACAAGGAGTAATGAATTCAAATTTAAACAAGGGAAGTTTAGATTGGATATGAGGAAGAAATTCTTTACTGTACGGGTGGTGAGGCCATGGAATGTGTTGCCCAGGGAAGTTGTGAATGCTCCATTGCTGGTGGTATTCAAGGCCAGGCTGGACATAGCCTTGGGTGATATGGTTTACTGGAGTTGTTCCTGCCCATGGCAGGGCGGTTGGAACTAGATGATCTTAAGGTCCTTTCCAACCCTAACTATTCAATGATTCTATGATTCTATGAAACGGAGAAAAATGTGAAACATCACATTTTCGTCAGCTAAATGCAGAAAATGTCAAAATGTGTTATACTTTATGCAAACACTTTCTAGATGCAGATTAAATTATTTAGACTTTTTCTTTTTTTGCTTTGAAAATTTCCTAGAACTTTTGGGGTTTTTTTATATCAAAAGCTCAAACTTTTTATAATGTGATAATAATATAAGCTCGAGTGAGAGTAACTATAAAGTACACTAGAATAGTGCTGGGAATAAATGCTAATCTGTAAGTAATTTCAGGGTTACTTTTTAGACCTAGGATTGCAGACATTTTTTCCAGGAATTTACAGAAAAGAGATCTGTAGGTTAAAAATATGTTTTTTTTTTTCTTGCAGAATATAATCTGTCATTAATAGTACAGCAGCTAGCAACTGATGTGCCATTTCCTTCTGAAGCTGCTGTACTGTGATGTATACAGAAAGATTTCCTTGATTAAATTTAAAGCTAACAGTAACAATAATAATAATGAAAAGGCATTGTTGTATAGCTTCAGTTACTTGTAAGTGCAGCATTAGCTCCAGATTTCCCTCCCCAGTTCTAAAATATGGTGGCAACGAGTGCTTTATTTGTGTAGTTAGCAAACCCTTTTTTTTTTTCAGATTACTTATTGGAAGTGTATATATATTATTTTTACATTTTTTTAGTTTTTTTCTCTTTTCTGTATCTTCCTTCTCTAACCATATTCAAATCTTTTCCCTCATTCCAATTTTGATGGACTGAGTCATATTCTGTTGTCTAATTCAGTCTCCTTTAGCTTCCTTGGTTTTCACTTGAGTCTTTCAAGTGACATTTCAGGATCTCTTAGAGTACGTTTCAATCTGCTGTTAGGGTTTTTAATTCTACAAACCTTTTCTTTCTGATTCAATAATTATAATTCAACTTTTCACCTTATTAATTCAAATTTTCTCTCTCCTAAGTAAAACTTGTGAGGGCTGGGAACTCATTACCTCTGAATGTGAAAAACAACAAAAAAAAAACCCAAACAAACAATAGAGATGAAAAATTATGGTGAAAATGGCTCTAAGAATTGTAAGATCTCGAGTTTTATTTGCAACTGTATTTTAACATTAACTTTTACTCAAAACTTACTAAGCTACTTTAAGAAAAGAAAGACGAACTCTCTAATGCCTGTTTTATTGGAAGAGAATCAGCTGTGACACCTCTTAATCTATGCAACACACCAAACAAATGGATACAAAAATTGCAAAGCCAAATAAACAAGAAATCTGTCAGATGTTAACCTTAAATTTCACTCAAACTTTAAATTCTATCAGGTTTAGATGAAGCTATCACACTGGTTTTTAGACACAGTTGTTCTATTTAGATGTTAAAAGGTGCAAACTTTTTTTTGTGCACAACACAACAGGGTGTCACCAAATTCTTTTTAAGCAATATAGATGATCACAGCCTCTTTTTGTGTGAGAGAACATGTCTTGAATATGCTCAAATGAAAGCCTCAAAGTTGTTGAATACGGATTTTGTCAAACTCTCATATGTATGCATGTTTGATTTGCATGAAATGTTAAAACATGTCTGTAATGGTTTTATCTTTCAGGTACAATAGACAATATTTCATCACTTAAGTAAAACAGATTTAATTGCTAAATAAGATTTCAAGTAACTGAAATTCATTTTAATCACAAACAAGCTGCAAGGCAATTTTCAATTACAGCAAGCTTTTTATTTTTATCCAGCTGTGTATCCCTGCTGATTCTTGAAATTACATGTAAATTGTCCCAGATTTTGGAGTGCTACACCTACTGAGGTTTTTCTTTTGTCAGCTGATGAAGTATCTGTGATTAGAAACTCATTAAATTGGCATTTTTAAGATTCTTTACTCCACCCTGTATATTTTTTAACTGGCTGATTGAATACAAAGAAGGGTTTTGCCCCAAGGGACCTTATTCTTCCTAATTAGGCTGTTGGTGGATCAAACTGATTAATGACTGTTAAAATGAGCTTGTAGTTTGCATCTGTTCTGCAAGAGTTCAATAACTTTGACAGGTACAGCAGTCTCAGACACTGACAGTCCATATGCTCACTAACAAAAATGAAAGCATTGTTCTTAGTATTTGGTAAATTAGGGAGAAAAATTGGCAAAGCAGTAAGTTAGAGATAGTTGTATTTGTATTTTCAGATACAACAGTACCGGCAAATTAAAATTGCTGACTTGTAAAAGTTAAACTGAAGGTTCAAATTCCTCCTTCAGTTCTATATACACAATCCTAGTGCACTTAGATGCAACTGAGAAAAAGATCGGTAGTTATAAAAGCTGTTTTTTTCCATAGTTAACAAGCAGTTAGTAACTCAAATTGTGGTTTCTCACCAGATATCAAAACTACTCAGTTATGTGTTGCTGCATCTGAGCTGACTGTGAAGATATTACGAAGGACTTTGGTTTGCAGTAGGATATATATATATATTAAATGAATTTCTTCATTGCTTGATTGCATCACATTTAGAAGTGCATTTCCACAGCTGTGAGATGCTGCTAAGATTAACTATCAATTTAAACTTCAATTAAGCTACTAATTCAATGCATAATAATAGGGGGTTTATTGTTAATATTCAGTTATTATGAAACCAAAATAACGATCTGTTATACTTAATACTTGCAAGCCACATTTGTGGGTAGTAATTTAAGGATTTCAAAGTTCTACAGAATCAGCCACATATTTCTTATTTTATAAAACATTATTACTTTAAATTTTCAGTGTGCTGTCACAAGCAACCAATTTAAATAAATTTACAATTTGTCATCTTAATTAATCCCCTCACCACAGAAGTGGTAGAATCACTGTCCTGAATGTATTCAAAAGCCATGTAGATGAGTCCCTCAGTGATATGGTTTAGTGGTAGTCTTGGCAGCCCTGAAATAATAGCTGGATTTGATGATCTTAAAGGTCTTTTCCAACCTAGTTGATTCTATGATGCTATCTATGAATTGTATTCATCTAAGTAAGAATTGTTCAGTAATATGAAAAAAAATATAATTTTAAAAAACTTACTGTCAGATGCTCCTTTAAATCAAGAGCTAAAAAACCCTACTCTCTCTGAGTCAAAATTACAGCAGCAATATTAAGGTTTCTTTTGGGGTACCTGTTTTATGAACTGAAAAGGTGTAAAGCAGTGTTCAAAACTCTACAGATATATGCTAATAGTCAAATTAATATTTTTATTTGCTCATGGTATTGTAGTGTCAAAGGTAACACAACTACTAAAATTCTATTTGCTAGAGTGTACTAAACCAAAACCACTTCAAAAATAAAACTTGACTTTGCAGTAAATTTGCAAACCATTTTGCCCTATGATTTTTATTGTTATCATATCTTCCCCTGCCAGCAGCCATCCAATGCTGCATTTAAACATATAGGGTTGTTGTTGCATTAAAGGGGAGAAAAGAATCCCCCTTGCCTTATTAGAGGGGCAGGGAACAGCTCCAATATGCAACTACCAATCCGACTGTTTGCTTATATCAAGCCTCTACTGGTCTGGATTTACCAATAATGGAGTTCGGTTATCAAAATAATGCAGTTTATTGATGCAACAGGTATGGGTTCAATATGGATTGCTGGTGATAAATACTGTCTGCAAAAGCACGTGCGAATAACAGTAACATGGATACAAGCGCTCGATAAAGTTAACACAGCCTGGCTCTAATATATACAAGTAACAGCGAAAAGTAACTCCATAGAGATTTTAAGTTTTCCTGGGGAAGCACTGCATACAATGCAAGTCTTACCCACAGGCTTCCCTATGGGGGAGGGAAAAAAGGGTCCAGCCTGTTGACTGGTCCCAGGAGTCTGTTGATGTTATCTTCTGCAATGGTATCTTCCCCAGTATCCCCCTCTCTCTTGGGTCATCTTACACTATTTTTGACCTTCAAGGTGGAACTTGAGTGACTCTAGTCATAAAAACCTCTCTCTCACTGCACTTTTACAGGTATATGACACCAAAAATTCAGAGCACATGCACGGGGGGGGGGGTGTGTGTGGGGTGTGGTGTGTCGCATTGTTGATGGGAGTGTATTTTAGCCATGTAAATGCATTATAATGACACTATAATGAAGCAAAGTTCACATACAGGATGGCATTTTGTCAAAATATGACAGGTTGCTGGCTCCGGGTAGCATACATGCAGCTTATCAGTTTCTCATGCCACTGGGTTCCTGCTTCTTGTCAATGTTATGAAAAATTTTGACTGCGGGGTCTTCACCCCACTCCATCATTCATCTGTCTATGCATGGGAGCCACTGTGGAGTGCACATACTGGGAGTGGCTGCATCCCGATTTGAGAGACCCTGAAAGCCTGTTTTTTCCTTTGTGTGAATAATGGTGCATTTCATATATAAGTTTAATTCCTAATTAATCCACAGTTGAGTTTGGGTTTTTTTTTAAAATCCTCTCCAACTGTAATTTTAAAAGGATTGTATTTTATCCTCCTAATGGTTCAGAACATATTGTACTGCAACAAATCAGATCTCTTGACTATTTTTAAAAAGCAAGTACACTGCATTGAAATTGTACCATAAGGAACAAGAACATAATGATGATGAATTTATTCACTTTATGTTTGCAAAATACATTTTTCTCCCTCTCCTTTTATTTTTCTTTTTCTTCTTGACTGTACCAAGGCAAGGTTGCTGCTCAAAGAACACTGTAAATGATAGTCACAATACCTGTATAGAAAATGCTCTTAGATACTATGTTTAAATAGTATTAATTTCCTTCCCCTTTCTGAAGTCAGCTATATATGATCTACAATTACAGCATTCTCCACTTGTTCATTACTTTGCCTTTGTTTTACACTTGTCAACTGTCACTTTCTTTCAAACTAACATAAAAAGAGATGAATTTAGACAGTCTAGCATTCTAACAGTTAAATTTGCATTTGTCAGCAAAGGCATTTAAATTTAAATTAAATTTAGCAGTTTGCAATACAGCTTACGCGATAAGCAGAAACACCAAGCAGCACGCCAAGCCTGAATTATTGGCTTATATTCACTCAAGATATAAACCACAGATAAAAATTATTATGAGGTTTTTCTATTTCACTTTCAGACAGTTTTTTCTTAACACAACTCAGATACTTGACCAAAATACTGCCAACTATTAGAATTATGCACAATAACACTGAACATTTCAGAAACAAATGAGAAAACCATCCTAATTTGTAAATACATGATTTGTTGTTAAGTTCATTAAACTGATATTCTCGTGTAATTATACACATTTCCCTAGGAATGTAGGATCACACTTTCTCTTATCTGTAAGAAAGACACTTCTGAAATTTTGTACTTCTATATCCAATTTTTTTCAATTAAAAAACTGATGAGCTCAATGGCAGATTTATTATTAAAATGATAGAGAATATTTTGTATATATCCTCAATGATTAATCACATCCCACAACTACTAATCAACAGAATATTTAATGAAATGAAGAGTCTTCTTATATGCTAAAGTCTAACTGTCAAGAAAGAGGATAGTGTATGGAACCGCATAAAATCCACAAGAAGTCCTTTTTATCATGAATATTCCACCAGATCTATTCCCAAAGCTCGTCACAACTGCTTGAATACAACAGACACAAACTAGATCTGTGTGAGAGAGGTGGGGGGTGTGTGCATATGCCTGCTAGGCAAACGTGAAGCCTGAAAATACAAGTGAGTAGACAAAGACTTTAGAAAGTGAGATAGAATGCACACAAAGATTTTTTCTCAATGTGAATGACCCTATTGGAGAGAACACAGCTTTAAGCAAGTGTTTTTTGTTGTTGCTCTGTATTCCATGTTGTAGTTAGAGAAAATGTAAGATCACACAAGAGCCTGTGAGCAATTTAGATCTCAATCACAGTTGCCTTTCCATATCTATCAGACTGTAAGATTATTTCCATATCTATAAGCTTGTAAGGGTACTGGTTTAGATTTCCCGTTATTTTCCACTTCAAATTGCATACATTCTCCTATAACATTGTCGAATACTGATTGTTATATAGAACTGCAGAGTTTGGAGTTAATAAAGGGATCATTAAAAAATTTTGTACCAATTTAGAAAAGCAGAATGTTGCTAATTCAGTGTTGAATGCATGAACACAAATGTGGAAGAGGAAACTTCTGTTAATTTTCAAGCAATGTAAGACAGCCTCATCGGGCCAGAAGCGTTTCTTTAGGTAGCAATAAAGAGACTAAAATACTGCAAACTGAGCTTTGAAAAGGGTTATACTTAAATGAATCTTTGCTGGATTTCTAGTCATAAATATAGGTGTGTGACTGCAGGAAGAAATTACGGACTCCGCGCAGTTCAATGTGTATCAAGCATATGCCATTTATTGTTTGCAGAGTTCGCCTTATATAGCAAAACTCCTCCCCCTCACACATGGGCCGTTCACGTGCCCTTTTACAGATTCTGATTGGTCCTTCACATTTACATCAGGTGCAGCCCAGATCAGGGTCTCAAACCACATTTTCTTATCTCATCCTATTTACTTGACACTTCAGCCATTCCACTTCCTTCTTGCTGGGGCCCAAGGAGACCTTCAGTACCCTCATAGAGGCCTGGATCATGGGTCTAGCTCATTGGGAATCCACTGTTAGCAAGATGCATGCCCACATGTTACTATGTTAACACCTGGAAAATAGTAACATCTCCCCCCTGCTTGCACTGAATTTTATTGTCAGTGAGGGGAAAAAAAAAAAAATAAAAAGATCTCTTGAGAACCTAAAGGGTATAGTTCTGAAATGGGAAATGTTATCTTCTACTTCTTATCTTGAAATGGCAAACCAGTGTCCTACCCTCTTGTGACTTAAGAAATTCTCTTCCTTCATTGCCACAATGGATTAGATGACTTAGTATTTCAAAGCTTGTTGTCCCTTATATTCAGCCCAGCACAAATAAGAAGAGTTTGCTTTTTGCAACGAACTCTTTGCATAGCAAATCCTACACAAATTTACTCTATGCCAAACTTCCCTTTTTTAGGATTATGAAATCTTTGTTTTAGCAAAAATTGAGCTACATATTAATTTACAGTCATTGTAATAGGTTTTACATTATATTCTTACTGATATAACTTATTCATCATGCAAGGTCCAGAGCTGTCAGAAATACCATCATCAAAGCCAGTGACAATGCTGAAGTGATGGCAATGGTTTTCCAACTTTCATACACTGTGCCTGCTGCATGAATGATAAAAAATAAGAACTTTGATTAATATTAATATTTTAAACAAAATAGTATTGAGGTGGTTGATGTGAGACTTTTTGAGCCACATCTAGAAAATAAAGATGGCATAAAATCCATCTGTAGGACAAGTTCTATCCATTATTTGCAATTTTTTGCATTTCTCAGCAGCTTCTTTACCCTAACAAATTTAACCAAGCAATTAGAACCTTCTCAAAGGAATGGATTTTAGAAACATGCAAAACCAGATGTTGTCTCTTTAAGGGCTGGAAGTTAAATGGAACACATGAATTATAGTGTAGAATATATCTTAGTATAGGCCTCATTGTTTAACACCTAAATTAAAAAAGAATGGTTAAAGAAGAGTCATTATACAAATTTGGAGAATAAATATTTAGATGCTTTGGTTAGATAATTAAAAGCAGCTTTTGGTCAATGTAATCTGCCATAAATGTCAAAAACATTGTAATTCAGCAGTTTTCATTTGCAATGCTCAATGCAATTCAAATAACATCTGTAATAACTACTTACAACATTTGGCCTTTTACAAAAAGCAGAAAAACGGGATAAGGGGAATGTACACTCAGTATGTTACCCTAGAGTCAAGTAATAAACAAAAAGCCAGCACAAATAGCAGCAATACATTGACTGTTTTCCAAAATCAAAAGCAAAGGAACATGAGAGGTCTTTTCCACTGCCAAGGCACTCTGCTAAATGCCCTCCAGAAAGACATTTAATCTCTCTTATTTGAAAGACTTCTGATCTCTATTAGGTCAAAAATGATTGTGGAAGAAAACTGAATACATTTCAAATTGCTTCTGATATGTATGTATTTATTTATTTCCCAATTTTAAGCTGGTGAAAGTGTATAGCTGTATGCGCTTGCTGCAGGCTTGATAATCTGACAGGAGAGTTTGCTGAAGCTGCCTGTTTTTTACCAAACTTTTGAGACACATAAGCTGTCAAAACCCTTGATAAAAAAACCCCAAACATGCATGACTTAAATTCCAAAATTCCCACCTTACTTAACAGCTTCTATAGTGCATGCAAAGATTAAAACAATTAAAATGGGGCTAAATCATCTTATGCTGATACCCACTGTTTCCTGGTGTATTATAAGTTCACTCAGGTTTTTTACATGTCTGAGAATTTTATTAATCAATTAAGTCATTTTATTAAGCTACTTGCAGGCTACAGTTCCAATTTTACTTGCTTGCTTTGGTTATATACTTTTCATACTTCAGTTCTGGTCTCCCTGTTATGCATGAAAATGTACCCCTTTGCTTCCTTTTATTATCTGAAGAATTTCTTGCTTGACAACAATTAGAAACATCATTAGTATGGAAGGTCAAAACAAGGATATGGGCAAATTTCCCATGATAGTCAGAGGGAAATTATCTTCAACTTGGACTCTTTTTGCATGTGTCCAAAATTATTTTAATCTGTCTGTAAAAAATGATATCGCAAGTGCATTAAAAAACCTTCTAATTATTATTTCTCAGTTCAGAATATATCAGAGTAGATGACCTTTCAGCTTAAAAGTGATATTAACTATGAACTCATGAAGGCCACATTAAAGTTTGAGAGCAGTATTTCTAACTTCTTCACTTGTTCACACTTGAAAGCCAGCTGCTAAATTTGGGTCCAGTTTGACCACTGGTAATCAATCTTCTGTTAGTCACACCCACCTAATATTAAATAGTAAATAGATCTCTTCCCTTCTTCTCCTTCTCCCCCACCTAAAAAAATATCAAACAAGCAAACAAACAAAAAAACTCAACAGCACGAAAAACATAGAACAATATATTCCTTTCATGTGATAACAATGGTATCTCATTTACTTTTGAATTAATCTACGAATGTAGATTCTGCTCAGTGTGTCTTCTGAATCCCAGAACTTACTACCCAGCTGATCTGTTTGTGGCTGTCATGTACAGAAAAAATAAACTGAAAAAAAATCTAATTTTTCTCTCATTGGAATAATCTCCCAAGGGAAGTGGTAGATTCCCCAATGTTGGACACATTCAAGTTTTGGCAGAGTCATGAGCCATTAGTCTAGGTCATGCTTGCTGAGAAAGTTTGGACCAGATGATTTTTGAGGTCCCTTTCAAGCTGATTCTATGACTGTATGATTTTCACGGAGGAGGAATATGCATATATAATGATATATGAAGGGACAATGGTAATCCAAACCTGGAAAAGACTGCGAACAGATTTACGTATGCTGAGAAACTACTGAAAATTTGTATCTGAGTCTGATATATTTATTAAGTGGATGATTTTCTTCCTATTACCTCTACAGAAGGAAAGAAATGTAGGAGATACATTATCCCATTCACATTGTCATAGACTGGTTTGGGTTGGAAGGAACCATCAAGATCAGCCACTTCCAAACCCCTTGACCTGAGCAGGGGCACCTGATATTAGACCAGGTTGCTCAAAGCCCCTTTCCACCTGGTCTTGAACACTTCCAGGGATGGGATGGACATCTTTTCTGGGCAACCTGTTCCAGTGCCTCACCACCCTCACTGTAAATATTTCCTCTTCATATCTCACCTAAATCTACCCTCGGACAGTTTAAAGTCATTACCCCTTGTACTATCCCTACATGGGTGAGTCAACACAAGAGAAAGGCAAATTAATTTAAAGGTTTGAAAATATATATATTTTTTTAAATATTTTCTTATTATTTTTTTGTTTATATAATGACAATATTATGTGTTCTGATTCCTTCAGTACTATTTCCCTATTGATTTCCAAAATTTTACTTGTGTTTGACTACACATGGACATTGAGGTGAGGTTTTCAATGACCTATATATAATGAT
The DNA here is from genome assembly GCA_024733675.1 of Psilopsiagon aymara. Lineage (NCBI taxonomy): Eukaryota > Metazoa > Chordata > Aves > Psittaciformes > Psittacidae > Psilopsiagon > Psilopsiagon aymara. The sequence continues at coordinate 10,874 of JANRGW010037110.1, forward strand.
TTTATGATATTTTCTTGAGAAGAAATGCCTATTTCCATACCAGCTGCTGTATGCACACAGCATGATCTCTTTTTTTCTTTTGAGCTTTGCTTCAGAATATTGAATTTAATCTACTGTTTCACTGAGAAATAATTCATATATGACATACTTCTTTAAATCTCCTCTGTTCGTCTTTCCTCTGTAGAACTGCAAGTGATTTATATTGTTTGTAAAGTTCACCATTCACGCCTATTATAGACAGTTATGAGTTTCTAGAGCAATACTAATTTCATGACTGATATTTAAGAGGTTCCATTGGTGACCACCAGTCACTGTGAAAGCTGATCTTTATTGTTTTCCTTCACTTACTACATTTCACTGACATTAGTAATCTGCAAGGGTATCTTTTCTTTTTACCCTACAGCAGCTTACAGAAAATTAACTGAGGCTCTTTAAAAAAGGTCTGGATACCTTTATCAGCTCATCAACTCTTCTGAAGAACTTTATGAGATCTATGAGGCACAATATACATATCTTTGACTTGCTTAAGTGTTACTTTGTGATCACTGCTGGCACTTTTTTTTTGTTTCTGGTATGGAGTTTGATTCAGACAACATATTACAACAACTTCTTCAGGAGTTTCATATCTGAATACTAGCAGTTTACTTTTTCTTATTATATCAAACCATTCTAAAGCTTTTATCCTGTCACTTCTTCAGAATGACTTCTTATTAAGGTTTTGATGCACGAATCTTTCTTAACTTCTCTACAGTATGCATTAATACAGAGAATTAAATTTATTTTTCTGCTATCATCTTGTCTGTTTTCGGTACTACTCTAACATGCAAAGAGACAGGAATTATTTTTCATTCCATTTTCACTTCTCTGGAAGAAACATACATTTTGTAATGTGTTTAAAAGTCTTATTATTCATTGTTATTTATTATTACTTAATACCTTTAAGAAGTTGTTCCACAATATTTTCATATTCTTGCCTTATTACAGATATGAATATATTTTCTGCACCAAAGGAAAAGTAAATAGACAGCTTTTTAATATGTTTATTTTCCCTATATTGTTAGACTGATGTGAAGTTGGAATACATCGTGCACAGTATAAAGGAAACTTTTCTGGCTACAATACCACCATCTATCATAATCATTAGGTGTTCACTGATTTTCTATTCTTTCCTTAACAGGCAATGCATTGGCATGAAACTAAACTTTCTTTCATGCAAAAATACTTCTGCTATGCTAAGCTAACGAAAACACTAATACAGATTAAGAAATTTATTAAGATAAAAATTAGTAACTCAAGTCACACGTGGGTAAAAGGGAAGTTTTCTATAAGCCCCTGCTCAGGCTTCCTTTAATAACAAAGTAAGTTATGGAGATCCACAAGTAAAATAAACAAATAAAGACCATGCCATCGATAGTGAGGTGTTTGTGCTGATAATTAGAAATTCTTCCAAACTGGGACAAATTTTAGTTGCCTGTTTATTCCATTTTTAAGTGCACTTTGTGAGACAAAAGTACATAAGAGACAATTCTCAGTGTTAATGGCTATAGCTTAATAAAACTTAATGGAGTAATAAGTTAAGGTTATATTTCTGAAATTCCAGTATAGCTGCATAATTAAAGCAATTTAGATAAAGTTGATTTTTTTAACATATAAACAAGTCTCAGAATAAATAATTTCTATTAATCCGAAGTATATAATTGCCTGCAATAAGTCTTCCTTATGAATGGACTGCAATTAATATAAAAATACCTTGTACTATTTAGCATAATTACTCTGCTACAACTGGATTTCTCTGCTTATTAGCAGAGATTTGCTTAGGAAAATATCACTTTATAGTAGAAGAATATAAATAACTGTTTCCAATTAAAAATGTTGAAGAGAGAAATTAATCAAATACATTCAAAATGTTCATGATCAAAACCTTCCAATCTGTTTCCTGATATACATTGTTTTGCTACTAATGATCTTTTGACTGCAGAAAGAAAAAGTTGCAATTCCTGTAGCTTCTTTCATTACTTTTTCTGTTTGCTAGCTAATTGTGTGTGAAAAATCAGAGGTCACCCTGAAACAACCCTTTTAAGGCCTGTTTACTGAGCCATGAATCATTAGTATATAAATTTTCTTTTCTTTGTTGTTGAAAAGCAATCAATTTGAAGAACTTGCCTGAACTGAAGGTTTAGAATGGTGAAACCAGAAGTATAAAACATCATTTTCAAAGGCAAACACTATTTGTTGACAAGTTTCAACTGTAGTAAATCTTATCACATGGTATTTGTATGACATTACTTGAAATTCATTACCAGCACAAAGAGACCAGCCTTAATGAAGGAGTTAATCTATATGAACAGGTAAGAAACATGCCGCTGGCAGTCAAGTAGTATGACAAATGAAGAGATATAAGCAGAGAAAAAAGAGGAGAGAAAATTTTGGAGAAGATGAAATCATCGAATCATAGAATGGTTTGGGTTGGAAGGCACCTTAAAGATCATCTAGTTCCAACAGCTTGACATAAGCAGGGACTACTTACACTAGAGCAGGCTGCTTCAAGCCACCTCTAACCTGGCCTTGAACACTTCCAGGGATAGTGCAGCCACAGCTTCTCTGGCCAACTGCGACACTGTCTAACCATCCTCACTGTAAAGAATTTTTTCTTGATGTCTAATCTAAATCTCTCTGTCAGTTTGAAGCCATTTCCCTTGGTCCTGTCACTACATGGTCTTGACAAATGTCCCTCTCCAAATTTCTTCTATGCCCCCTTCAGGGACTGAAAGGATACTCTAAGGTTTCCCCAGAGCCTTCTCTTCTCTAGTCTGAAAAAGCCAAACTCTCTCAGTTTGTCTTCATATGAGAGGTGCTACAGACCTCTGATCATCTTGGCAACTTCATCCACCAGTTCTCTCAGGACCCTCTGATGCACCTCATCAGGTCCCATGGACTTGTGCACTTTCAGGTTCCTTAGATGATCTCGAATCTTATCTTGCCCTACAGTAGGTTGTTTCTCATTCTCCCAGTCTGTGCCTTTGCCTTCTGCAACTTGGGCAGTGTGGCTGGTGCTTTTGCCGGTGAAATCCAAAACACAAAAGTAACTGACTACCTTGGCCTTCTCCATGTCCCAGGTGATGAGGTCTCCCATTTCCATTCAGAGAGGTCCCACATTTTCCCTTGTTTTCCTTTTATCCCCAATGTACCTATAGGTATTTTTCTTGTTGCCCTTAATCTCCTTGGCCAGATTGAGTTCTGTCAGGGCTTTAGCTTTCCTAACCTCATCTCTGGCTGCTCTGACTATTTCTTTATCTTCTTCCCAGGCTATCCACCCTTGCTCTCACCCTTTACAGAGGGGAGTTATACAACGTGTTTGGACAGGTACACAGCTAAAGGAAAATGAGATGGGTGGAGGAAGAGACTGAACAACTATATTGTTTAAAATAATAGGAAGTTCTGTTACATTTTGTCTAGCAAACCAGTAATGTTTATATTTTAATAAACATAGAAATGTTTATATATTTAAATATTTGTTGTACGTGCACATGACGTGTGAATATACATTATGTATGAACACACATGTACATACATACCTACATCTGTTTCCACAGGTACTTACATGTAACAAAAGTATGCTGGAAAAGAAACCTAGACTGAAAGTAGTTGTACTGGTTTTCCCTGGGATACAGTTGAATTTATTCATAATATCTTGTACAGGGCTGCTTTTTGTTTTGTGCTGAGATAGTGTTGATAACACAATGATGTTATTGCTAAGCAGTGCTTACACAGAGACAAGGCCCTTTCTGCTTCTCACAACCCCCCCACCAGCAAGGAGGTTGGGGTTGCACAAGAAGATGAGAGGGGACATAGACAGGACAGCTGATCCCAGCTGACCAAAGGGATATCCCATAATGTATGATGTCGTGCTCAGTTTAGGGAAAGAAAGAGGAAGGATATTTGGAGTAATGGTGTCTACTTTCACAAGTAACTTTTAGGCATGATGAACTTCTGTATTCCTGGAAATGGCTAGGTATCTGCCTTCTAATTGGACATAGTGAATGAATTCCTGTTTGCTTTGCTTGCACACACAGCCTTTCCTTTACCTATTAAAGTGCCTTCATCTCAACACATGAATTCTCTCATTTTCTCCCTTCTGATTCTCTTCCCATCCCACTGAAAGGGAGTGAGCAAAAGGCTCTGTAGGGCTGAGCTGCCTTCTGAGGTTACTCTGCAAATGTAGTCAAGGTGGAAATATAGTTATGGGAAGATATATAGAAATTGTAGTAGACGCAGTGGTCTAAAATTGGTTACAACAATTAAGTAATAAAGAAAAAAATGTTTATCATGGAAATAATGAAACTGGATTAGATAATGTTAGGCCAAATTAATATCTCATGATGTCTATTCATACATATATACATATTTTGTCACACTGTTCAACGTAAACTCTATCCAGTGTTCACACTCGGCCATTTAATACTATGAAAAATTAATGAAGAAGCTGAGAAATATTCCCTTCCAGAAATCAAATGACTGTGACTGCATTAATTTCATTTTCAGAACTAGAGTAGTTTTTCTAGAACTTCTTCCTACCCCCTCTTTAAAACAGCAACCAACTTTGCTCTTAGACAGCAGTTTCACAGAGCTATGGGATGACCTCTAATGCAGATAATCTATATCCTGTGGAGTGTAGATATAATGTAAAGTTTGTGTCAAAATTATGAGGCTGGGATTCCCAAGCTATAAAACCTGAGAAATCTCACACTGAAACAAACTAAATGCCTATTGTTTTGCTCTATTTCTCTATTTCAAGGTAACTTAGGGAAGGGAAGAGCTGGTAAATCTATTCCCTTTCTTTTAGTTCCTTCTATTCCCATACTTGTTATTTCAGAAAGAGAAAAATTGTACACTTATTTTTCCAAAGGAAATAGAGACATGAAAGGTGATACCATATATGCAATTCATATCCCAAAATGCTGACAAGACACAGGCATAAAACATCAGAATGTTGGTTTGTTTTCCACAGGAAGTACCTACACCAACAGTAAGCTACAGTTCTAATGGAAATATAAATAGAAATGTGCTGTTAGACTTTCTTATTTGGAATCCAAATTATGTAGCATCTCTATATTCCTAGAAATATCACTGTAGGTCACTGATTTAGTATGGATTGCGTCCAACAATGATTCATCTATATTTATAGTTCTTTGACTTCAAGGCTTCATTTTGTTCATTGGCATTAACCTATAATTAAAACAAAAAAAGAGTGCAATTTCAAATGTTATATTTAAGCCTTTCCTTAGGACAGAGGGAAAATATTCTGAACTTTTAATCCTTCCATATTTTCACAAATTAATCTGAATATATTTCCACTATTATTTTCATTTGAAACTTCTATCCCCAAAGAGACTTGTTTTCCACATCAGTTGCTTATGCTAACAACATAGCAATCAAAGCTTTCTTGTAATAAGCTGACTTTCTTGAGAATTGTACTGAATAATGATTTTAGATTTGCCCTCTTAACAGTTCAGTTCCTGTTTTGTGTTTTGGGCTTTTCTCTGCATAGGCAACATGTTATTTTTGAAGTTGAGATGGCCCACAGAGTGAGACAGGGGAAAAGCTGGTAGTTAATTAGGTTCCTTGAGCTAAGTGCTAGTCAGGGGTTTCTCCTGATCATAACAGCAGTTTCCATACCTAAACTGAAGATCTCCCTGAACCATGAAGTACTTTATCTAGCCTCCTGCAGCAGCACAACTTTTATTGTAGCAAAAATCTATGGATAAATTCAAAGCAAGTTTCTGCACTACTAGTGCAGATTAATAGACTAACTTAGGTCAAAGTATGGAAGGTTATTAACATAAGATTAAACAAAAGTATAGATCTAGCAGTTTTCTGAAGAACAGTTAGGGAAGCGACATGATAGTCCTTGACCATGGCACCTTCCATTTGAATCACTTCTGACTCAACATCTTTTTTAACTCAGCTGAAAGGGAAAGACTTGCAGAACAAAGCTTATTTTGAGGGAATTTCAGTAATGTGAAAATATTGTACTTATATAAAATTTTGTGACTTTGCATGAACAGTGTACTCCACAACCTGCTCACCTCACTTATGAAGTAGTAAGCAACCTACAGTTTCATTAGAAGCAAGGCTTACATGCTCAGTGGCTAGAAGAAAGGTTCATAAGATGCAGGGCACACCGAAAACCTTGTTACAGACATAGTTTAAAGGAATATCAAAACTTCATGAAATAGAGAAAAAAAATTCCAAATATTACTGCTGTTTATAGGCAGAAATGCTTTGTAAAGTAGATGACAAAAAAGGTTTTATTTCTTTTCATTGAATATAAAAGAACCACTTTTAAGTGAGCTGTAAATCATTAAAAATTTGTTTGCATTTGATGCAAATTGACTTCTGAAGTTTAATCTCTATTAATGCATGATATAGAGATTAAAATTAGCCTCTCTTAATGAAAAAAATACTAATGAAATACCGAAATCCTCATAAATATAAGATTTTTGTATCTCCTGAGAAGGTCACCCTTGTTTCCTAGACAACAGGACTTAAGTAAGTAAAAAGTGACAGGGCTTTTTTGACAGGATTTTTTTTGTTATGAATCTTTGCAGTTTCACTTACTTTATTGCAGGCATTAGTAATGCTGAAAAGCCTGATTATTAACATTATTTACCTATTCATTGTTACTTATCAGGAGAAAATAATTAAATGGCAGAGCCACAGAACAAAAGGTTTTGCTGAAATACATAGGACTGATGTAGTGCAAGGAGTAAGCAGTTTCCAAAAGAGAAATAGGATGGGACTAACAGAGCTGGATGAATTGAGAAATTGAACACAGGGCTCTGTTATGAATGACTCGCATATGAAATTAAGTTGAAAAGAATGGGAATTGGCATGCCTAATAAAGAACGTTCATAATTTCATCAGAAAGCACTCAGTAGCACTCTGAAAGACCGTTTTCTAAAGTTTTCAGTATTTATTGGCTAGGAAATGTTACCTCGCATGTCTCAAATATGCCGCATAACTATATAGAGATGGACAGAAAAATTAAGTTAGAATAGCCTGTCGTGGGTTAGGCCGTGAATCAGCCACGCAGTTTGCTACATGAAGAATCGAAAGAATGCAACTCCCACAGGTTGAGATAAGAACAGTTTAGTAA